>CAAKHG010016583.1:0-14129 GCA_901007715.1 Dactylopterus volitans | reverse complement strand
TCACACACACACACACACACACACACACACACACACACACACACACACACACACACACACACACACACACACACTAGATTAATCATAGCCAAGGAGTAAAAAGATTTCGCAGTGATAGTAACTGTGAGTCATCACCATGTGATCTGGTCGCCGAAACTTACTTGGTATGGATTGTGTTACCGGACCCGATAGGCTTGGGTATGGGGGCTGTGCAAAAGGTTTGATACTGAAAGATAATAAATGGTTGAGTGAGACAATTGAATCTCCAGTGTTTGTAGCGCTATTTAAAAAAAAATATATATATATTTCTTTTTCTGATAAATGCTTGTAATTTTGCCCATCTGTTAGTGTCAAGAGTAGCAAGCATGTGTTGCTGCACCAGCTAAGCATAAGTCTACCTGCTTCATTGCATCACAATGATCAATTTCTGTCAAATAAGAGGAAATGTGCAAAATTTAACATTTTTTTTCAGTGAAGTTACAAGGTCCCATCTGTCTTGTTCTATTTTCCTTAATGAAATTTGAAGCAGTTTGTTTGTGGTTGTTAACATCAGTGCAGGAAACATACAATACTGTGCAGAAGAAGAGTTAGTACTGCTTTGGTTTTCACAGCTGGACGTTGGCTAGGGGGAACTTACGCATGGCTGGTGCGGCCAAGCCCAGGAGTCCTTCCCGGGTTGAGATCTAGAACCATCCTGGTGTGCAAAAACGTGATTCATTAAACATGCCTTGCCATACCCACCCACCTTTAACCCCTCAGTGACCCTCACGAATGCATTTAACTAAACCAGGCTAGCACCAAGCTTTCTCATCAGAGACATCACGCCCTGTTCAGAAGAGGGGTTTACTTACTCCTGAGAGGGTCCAGGCTGTCCTGGGATTGGAGCAGGCCAGAACTAGAGAATAAGACACAACTTGTTTTGTTTTTTTTTCCCCTTACCAAATCAAATGCAATTAAATGCTTGTGATCCAAGGTAACAACAAAAAGTGGAAATGTGCAGCAAAGAAAATGAAGGTATGTCTCACTCTGGCTGGTTGGTAGGGAGCAGGCGGCAGTGGTGGAAGATGATTCTTTATCATACTCGGGGAGACGATCTGAGCAGACGATAGTGCTGCCATGTTCTGCAGGGCTTTGTCTTTAGATGCCTGATCCTAAAGATGGGCACAGAGAAATGAGACAAGTCAACCAAAAGGTGGTACAAGAACATAAACATTTTGTACTGCTGTGATGTCCTTTACTGTCGTATTTAGAATTTCTTGCACCACATTTACATTTACTACTACAGTGTTTGTTGTACTGTAAATTAATATTTGTACTTTGAAGAATATATTAGAATATATAATATATTAGAATATACAATAATCAAACTTGTGATCAATTGGACATTGGTTTCATTTAACAGTCAACAATCATTTCCTGCATTTATTGTGGTTCTAATTTTCTTTAAAATCAACAAACATCTTGACAAAATGAAGCAAAGAGGAGAGTAGAGAAGACAAAATAGTGCTTCTCCACAGATATTTAATCACAAGAAATTGAAAATAGAAGGTCAGTGTGTTATTATGGTCACCACACAGAAAGGAGAATAAAGAGAGCACATTGATTTAAATTCAGATTTGCATTCATGATGGATTTAAAGTGGCAATAGACAACACCCCCCCTCCCAGTGTTTCTGAGTGAAAGCACTTCTGACACCGCTCTCGCAACAGTTGACACCTGATTGCTTTCCATTTCTCTCACAGTTTAACTACCAACTGCACAAGACATAAAACGATTAACACCAGTTTGGAAGTCAGGGAAAAGAAAGGACAATGTTCAAGGAAGAGGTAAAGTGGGCTTGCATATAGCAGTGACACAGTTTGAGTATTGCTTCCCACGGAAAGAGGAGAAGTGAGTTTATTCTTGCATTCATTCTAATATATAAAGAAAACAGAAATGATTCAGTGTTGAGCAAAGTGACTTGATTGATGTCATATTAGTTCTCGTATTCACTAATGCACAATGGAGACAGTGACAATAGTTACTTGTTTTCATGTCATTCTCTTTGGTGCCATAGTTCACTTCCTATGTGACATAAATTGAGTCTTCCTTTTCGGATATTTCTTCCCTGGGAACCATTCTAAATGCTGATGGGTCATTAGTCGATAGTGAATACAGTTTGCAACGAGTATCAAAACTTGTCTATTGCCACTTCAATAGTGATAGCAGAAAAATACAGGTCTTACAAGTAAAAGTGGTGCTATGCAAATGAAATAAGAAGCCAAAAAGAAAAAAACAAAGACAATGTCTATGCCACCTATCTAAATTTCAAAGGGTGTATGACGAATAGCTTCTTTTACAAACTGTATTTTCCATTCATTTCAATGTACAATCTCTCTCTTAAAGTTCACTCTTGCCATTTTTTGCAAATCTCCAAAAGACTGAACCAGCTCATGGCAGCTAATGATTTTGCAACTGAAGGAAAGTGAGAACCCAAATACAAATAAGCAACACCTTTTGAAGCAAGCAAGACTTTGGCTTTTTGCAGAGGCGCAGGGGGATTACCTAAGTGTTTCCTGGTGTTGGTCCTCAGGGCCTCCCCACCCTACATGACTTTGATGTCTCCCTGCTCCAACACACCTGACTGAAACGCATGGGTTGTTAGCAAATTTTGTGTAGAGCCGATCACTTGAATCAGGTGTATTGGGGCACCAAGACATCTAAAATATGTAGGGTGGGGGGGCTAAAAGGACCAGGATTGGGAAACACTAGATGAGGCGGGATGCTCAGCGGTTTTGCGTTCAAAGCGTGGCTGTTTCCTAAGCATTGCTTTATTATAGGAGAGCAATGGGGCGGGGTGCCATGCCAGCAGAGGGCCATAGCAGGGGACAGTGCACTACTGCTGCCAAACGGAGGGGAGCTGGGAAGCATATGGCACAAGTCAGATTCACTTACCAAATTCATTGCCTAAACCAAAAAAGAGAAAAACTGTTAGTACTATGCAGTTCTAAATTATATAGTTTAGATTTAATAAAAGAGTTGATGTCTACATAAAATCTGAGAGCATATTCAAATGGATGCTGCACTTTTTGTTTAGACTGCAAATATGGTGTGTGTGAATTCAGTATTCCATGTGAACACACCATGGATGGCAGATCATTTTGTCTTTGTTGCGTGCAGCTTCAGCTTTCGAATCAAAAGTATGTTTGACAAATCATTTTACATAGACAGCAGTAAAAGGTAAAAAAAAAATGAATATGGAGGTCGAGGTGATCGTGATTGTTCATTGATCACTTGCAGAATATGAAGCCAAAGGTGTGTTTTCTGTTTGTGTGTAATGTATGTTTGTAAGATCATTTTGACTGCTTAATACAACTGTGTCCTTTTTAATTGGGGAACATAAACTCATCTTTCCCCACATTAGAATTCCAACTGAAGAAGACATGAAGCAAATGGTAAAACATCAAATCCCTGAAAGTTTTCGCTTGAGCCTCCTGTGTGTTCAGGTGAAATGCGCAGCTGTTATATGAATTAATTTGCTCAGTTTAACGGTCAGACTTTGTTCTTGCTCAGTTTCATTGCATTCTTAGGAATTACTCGTCCACAATTGTGGCCTCATTACTTGTTTGCCGAGTCTTGTAAAAATAACTTTTCAGCTTATCCTCATAAATACTTGAGAAGCACTCAAACAGGGAATACGCAATTTATATAGACATTTCCGCAGCGAATGTTAAAGTAACACTGGCATTAAAATGCTTTCCAGTGTATTTAATTATAAAAAAAAATATTGGAGCCATTTAATAATACTGTATGCATGAGTTTTGTGAATGGGTTTCAGTGGGAGTCATTTTTTTCAAATTAATTACACTACAAAAAGGCGGTAAATCTATCATGCAAAGGGACGTAAAGAAGAACCTTTAAAATTGCATTTATTCAGGTTTAAAAATGATTCATTAAAACAGTGAAGAAAAACAAAACAACAAAAACAACAAAAAAAACAAAGGACATAAGTCCACTGAAGTCAACGGAAGCCTCATGAACCAATAACCTAAGTTAAAGCCACGATAATTCTACATGTTGGTCCATTTTTACAGACCTTGCTTTCAGCTAGCATAACAAAGATTTCTGATCAAAATTAAAACTTACAGTGTAAACCTCCCTCCACAAAAATTAGTTTTGACTGAAACTAAAGTGACTCAAATTATGTTTTGAAATGTTTCTAAAATTCAATACACTTTTATCAAAAATCAAATATGTAATATGCAAGATTTATGACACCTGAATGTGATAAAACAAGTTCAGGCAATGTCAAAGATTTTCGTTGTCATTGTTTGTTGAGGTTCATATGAAATAAGGAAGTTCACTCCACTGACTGAAGTACATGAAATACAGGTAACACCCCTTAAACTTCAGACTGTCTCCTCCATGATGATAGCTGATCAGCAATTCAAAACATGACAGCTGTAACTGCGCGAGTCCACTAAATTAGTTAATTTTAATTATTAATTAGTCAGAGTTAAGGGGTTAATATAAGGATTCAAAAATGTTTGTTTGTGTGTGTGTGCTATGTGTGTATGTTACATACATGTGAATTTGCAACAGACAGTAAAAAGCATGAGGAGAGACCAGAGGAAGTGGAGTCAAAAAGAATCACATGACGACAGCAATTAAAGATTAATTTTATTTTGTGTTCCGTTTCGCAAAGGACATGACAAACTGTCATGTTAGAGGAACTGAAGGTATCAAGAATAGAGAGAGTTTTGGGGGGGAAGAAGAAGTCTCAGAGGAGGACAGGATGCTGCAGAAGCATGGCTGGTAAAGAGGACAAAGCTGGAGCATCATGCAGCTGAAGCACCTTTCAGTGGGCTTATCGTAACAGCTCGTGTAGCGTTTATATAAAGCACATCAACTCAACTATACTTTGACTAGCAAGTGATAAACTATGGCCTAATGGTTAACGCAGCACAGACAAACCGACAAGGATTTGTCTGTTTGTGCACTACATGCATGGTACAGAAGCAGAGATGAGGTTATTACTTTTTTTTTTCTAAGAATTAAATCCTTCATAAAAGCTGGAGTTCATTGCTACTCAATAATTTATAGCGCTTGCCAAGCTTGCATCTAATTTCCCAAGAGGACCTGCCCTTGAACCAAAGCAAGGACTGATACTTCTATGCACAAATTGAGTGGTTAGTGCAAAGCCAAGGCTTTACCAGCCCCGCCGAGCCCGCGGTGAAGCGCATACCTTTAGCTTTGACTGGATCTCGCGAGATTTTCTCCGGGCGAGAACCTGCAAGTGGCTAGAAACCTGCACAGAAGAATAGCCAGGAGGAGGGAATAGGAAAAGAGGGAGAGAAAAGACAAGGGAAGAAGAGGAAGGGAAGAGAGAGAAGCCGTAACCAAAGAGGAAAGAGACGCCCAGTCAGTGTTGCCGGGAGGCAGGTTGGCATCACCTACCTTGATACCCGCCTGGTATTCACGAACTTTCTTCCGTGCTAACACCTGTATGTGACTAGACACCTAAAGGGGTGTGAAACAGTTTTTGAGCATGAAAACGACATGCACCATGACACATGCACACACACGCGAGCAAGGCAGATGAACACACACACACACACTTACCATTATAAGCAATATGAACAAGATTGCCAAACAGAACATTCAAATTATTGATATTGTTTTAAAGAATAAGGCCGGTCATGTTTCATTTTTTCTCATTGTCAACAAATACCAAGACACTGATGAGAAGATCTGCAACAACTAATTTGCTAATTGAATAGTTGTCAGCTACCAAATGAATATAATTGACTGATTCATTAGCAGTTAGAGTAATCATTAGCTCCAGCCAAAGTGGTGAGCACTGACTTTGCTTTCAAATCCTGACATAATTATTCTTTCAAACCACCGTCTATTGTCCGATAATGGGCCTTTAAGTTGTTCAGTAAAAGCCAATAATAAGGCCTTGCATCTTACTTTGAGTTGATCACTCATACTTAAGTGCTAATCATTTGCTGAAGCTGAAACTAATGAGCACAAACACACAGTATATATGTATTTTTGAATGCAGAAATATTTGGTGCCTAACTGCTGGAGAAAGTTACTTTAAAGCATTACATTCGCAATGCACTCGATTAGTAGAAAGAAGAAAATCTTTTTTTTTTTTCTTAATCATTGCCATTACACATCATTACCTGCAGAGGACACTGATATGATACTAATGAAAGCTGGAGAGCCACAACCCTTCTGTAAATAAAGTCTGTCCAGGTCATTAAGTACCAGCCACCTCTGTCATATTTGTTGACAATAACAAATACATAGTATATTAAAACCAGTATTATTCTTTAAATGTCATACATTTTTCTTTTATTTAAAAATAAAGATTGACAACTTGAATCGCTAGAAAAAAAAGTTTGTTTTGAATAATTGTTTTAACTGTTGCTATTTAATTTGTTGCTGTTGTCATGACTGAAACCAAAAACGTGCTTTTCAAGAGATTATCCTCACTCACATATCAAAATCATTCAAGTTTTCAATCCTAAAAAAAAAACATGCTGTGTTTACCTGTTTTCTTGTGCGGGTTTTTCCTGTCCTCAGCTTGATGTACCTCGCTATCAATTCATTGCGACCTGTAGAAATAAAAAGGAAAGCAAGGTCACAAACAAAAACAATTCTCATCATAAGACAGAAGGTGGCACTCTAGGTGTACTTTGACAACATCGCAAGCCTAAAGAGGAGCAGCTTGACCTTTCCCAGAGCTCAACACACACACACACACACACACACACACACACACACACACACACACACACACACACACACACACACACACACACACACACACACACACACACACACACACACGCGCGCGCGCGCGCGGATAAACACAAACACACAGGCACACACAGGTCAAACACACTTTTGTCATGGGTCATGGGCCATGATAACGCCTTTGTTTCCACGGGGAGACCTTTATTTTAAAGTTTCATGTAATTTTAAGATAAGTATCAGGTGCTTCTCTTATCTAGATTTTGTTGGCTCATTTCACACCTCATTGTCTGCTCACATGGCCCTGTAGCCTAATTACAGAGAGTACTTGCAAAACAGAACCATGTTTTTCATGACATAACATCTACTCTCGACATTCTGCACAAACAGGTTGTGCAAAGAACAGGGTTCTATTCTGAGCGTTCATTGGCCTTCTTTTTGTACAGTGCTGTGTTCAGCAGAGTGCAGCTGGGATCAAGTTGAAATAATCACTTGTGTTTGAGAAGTGCAAAAAAAAAAAAAATAGCATCATTAGGTAGCCTTCGGGGAAAATCTGTCCATCTTTTTCACTGATTTCTTGCCAAGGCACGATTGCTGGCTTCCTGTGGCTTAACATTGGGCCAAACTGAGAGGTTGAACCACTGAATCATTATGAATAATCATCTAAGTGCTTCTAAACTTGCTGACTAAAATGTACACCGACAAAGCTGGTCAAGATGTGTGTAAACTCACACAGACACACACGATAGACTGTGTCAAGGAAGTCACAGTGACAGCTTTAACAGTAACCAGACACATAATGATAGGAGAAACTCACGAGTCCTCTTTTTTTTCTCACACTCTCTTTAGTGCTTGGCCCCCAGAAGGCCCTGGTTATTGCAATTACCATAAAAGTACTGCCGGCCATCTCTTGCAGCCTTGCAGCATTCAGTGTGCTCTCCAACCAGTCGGCCCGGCGGACGGCCAGCAAAGCAAAGCAAAACTGCCGATACTGAGGTAGTCCCTCCCCTTCTGCCCCAGGCCAAGGATGGACACGCCCGCTCCAGTGCCTCCGCATTCCTAACATTCCTCTAAGCCTGACACATCTGTGCTAGCCAGTCTGATTGGCCTGGGTCTGCGAATACAGCCAGAGCTTGGACGAACACACACATGCTCCTATGCGCTTCCAGCCTGGGGAGAAGTAGGGGTTGGAGCCAGGGTGAGGGACATTAGTTTGGGGCAGGGGGGGTGGTGGTTATAAGGGCAAAAAAGGCAGCTGATGCTGTAACTCTTGGAGGAAACACAATGCCATAACTGTCTCTGCCAACAACTGCCACCTGGCAGCAGAGCAGGCCCTTTTCCCAAAACAACACCACTGTGTGACCTGCACTCGACAGACAGCAGCACCTGCTGCCGACCATCCCAGCGGCGGATGGCAGAGAAAGAACAATGTCAGTTCGAACCCCCCCCCCTTCCCCGCCCAACTGTCACTCTCAATCTCCTCAGCTGAGGCACACAGAGAGAAAAACTTTATAATGTCCAAACCGCACGGTTCTGCTCCGAATTTCACAGATATCTCATTGCAGAGCTGTGGAAATGAGTGTGGACGAGGTGCTCAAGCAAGATAAGAAATGCTGTAACAGACAAAAGTGAGACAGCTTTAGTTTGCACAGAGCTGGTCAAACTGTTTCTGACTCACCAAGCTGTTGATCAATGACATCCAGCTGTATTTATGATGAAAATGCGCAAATTGCATCTATTGTGCATTTCAACAGTGATGAGCACAGTGATGGCTTTGTATCGTGTGGTTAATCAAAACATTTACCACATGTTTTGTTGATCTTTTGAACAGTGCAGGTCTGTGGTTGTGAGCTTTGATCATATCTTCAGTTACTCCGCAGCATCTGGTAAGATTTTTGAAATTTTCAATCACATCATTACTTGTTATCAGGAGACGGTTTGCTGAACCAAATTTGACTTTGAAAAATTCAGCTAAACTCCAATAAGGTTGAACGTTACAGCGATTCTCCTTGTCATTCTCACCTTCCTCTGCTTTGTGGAATATGACTAATTTAATCATGATACCACTGCAACATACTGAAGAGAGCATTTAATTATTTTAGCTGCTACAACCTCATAAAATATGTTAACTGTATAAGAAGTGTCAACTTTTCTGCATAAAAGAGTAGCTCTGAGGGCCCTCACAAAGGATTTTTGATGCACTAAAGGTGTAAAAACTTCATCCTCCACCTCATGTTTAATCCTCCGATCGAATAACATACAAAGGAGGAGACCTGTGATCAACCCCTAGTTCATAAAACCGCTGCATGTGCAAATTCAATTGGGTCTAGACCATAAAACAAAACAAAACAAAAACAAACAAACAAACAAACAAAAAGCTCGACATGAATTCACTAAGGGAATTAATATACAACCTGACATAAAATGTTGAAACTTCCTGCATGGTGCGTGCAAGTACATTCACTATAATTTGCAAAATACCTAACACAATAAATGTAACTGGGGCTTCTTCTTTTGTCCAAACAGTGGGAGGGGTTATTGGAGGGCATTTCTCTCTTAAATCCACACAGTGAAAAATGTAGTGAACAAAATCACGAGTAGCTTAAGCCTTGACAGTTAAGTTTGACTCAAATGTGACATAGCGGGGGAGTCAGGGAGACCATAAAAAGGTTTGTCCGCACAGCAGGAGAACATGACAGGTGCCTGCACCCACGCATATGCACACACACACACCTAAATGACCTTGTGCGATTGCAGCCTCATTTATTTTCTGATTTTAATTTCACCACCCTCACTGTCTTTTCATCTCTCTCCCCAGGTTCTGAGCTTATGATTCCTTTGCTGATTGCTCAACAGATCTCTGCAGGCAGCCATTCTTAACCCCTTTCCACTGCAGGACACGCCTATCTTCTCCTTTTTACTACATGACCACTGGAATTTTCCACTTCCATGCTAAGATAGTGAGCAAAAAGGTAATCTCTTTTCACTCCCTGCGCCTTCCCCTTCCCCCTCCCTCTTCATCTTTACCACTGTGTCTCTGTTCTGAACCCTCTCTCCACCCATATTTTTTTCCCCTCCTCCCTTCTCATAACATTGAGGTAATTCTAAATTGCTAACATACTGCTTGGCCATGACTGAAAACATTCCTAACATCTCAGTGAGGGGGCTGACAGGGAAGCTCTGCTCAGTCATCATTGCAGGCCGCTCAGCATCCCGTCTCATGCATTCACACACATCTTTTATAACACATTCACACATGCGTTGGTGTGACTGGTAATTCCTAATGTGCCTTTGAAAGGTCAGAGCAGAAGTAAGCTTCCCTCCGGCACTAATATCTCTTAAAACTTTTTTTTCTTCCCTCTCCACTCAAGAGTGCATGTCAGTAGACAGCTGCAAGGCTCAGGGAGAGGTGTGTGTGTGTGTGCGTGTGTGCGTGTGTGTGTGTGTGTGTGTGTGTGTGTGTGTGTGTGTGCTCACTGTTGCTTGACACACCTGTCGAGGCTAGAAAGCGCAGGTGAACAACATGTCAGCATTGCCCCAAAGTAAAACAAGACAGGTTACATTTTTTAACACGCACACACGCACATATACATCTTTTGAATATGCTGCCTGTGAACCTGCGGTACGAAATGTCCCAACAATTGTATTCTACCTATACTAAACTAGAACTTTCTGATGCTTCAATTTAAAATTAAACTTTCATGTGAGGTAAACTAATATAGTTTTAACTAATCAATAGGATGGTGTGTGTTCATTATTTCTGAATGGATTTGAGTGGGAAATTTAATAAATGGTTCAACAAAAGGAAACATTGGTGGAAATGATTTTTCTCTAAATTCCAAGAGTCAGATGATACTGATAGCACATTCATTCTTGCCCGGTCTAGATCTTTGAATTTATTTATCGCTCAGTTATGTTTCATTTGATTGGAAGAGATACAATGAACGGGCAACATGGTGGTGCGGTGGTTAACACTGTTGCCTCATAGCAAGAATGTCACAGGTTCGATTCTTTGTGGAGTTCGCATGCTCTCCCCGTGTCTGCGTGGGTTCTCTCCGGGCACTCCGGCTTCCTATCACCTCCAAAAGCATGCTGAGGTTAATTGGCTACTCTAAATTGCCGTAGGTGTGCGTGCAAGTGTGAGTGGCTGTCTGACTTTCATGTGGCCCTGCGATGAGCTGGCGACTCGTCCAGGGTGTACCCTGCCGTTCACCCTTTGTCAGCTGGGATCGGCTCCAGCACGACCGCGACCCGTAACCAGAATAAGCGGAAGATTATGAGATGAGATGAGATACGATAAACATGGACACTGTACTGGATTGCTATTATAGTGCTAATTCAAAACACCCGTCCCTAGAAGATAAAAAAGGAAAACAGCTGTATATGTATATGTATAATTCATCTGGCGTCATGAAAATGACCCAAAGAGTCCCTGGAGAAAGAGCCAATGTGCTGCGGCACGTTTTCTTAAAATCGCCATCATAGTTGTTTTTTTTCTTTGCTCAGTTCCACTTTTATAATCCCTCTAAAACTGGACGTCTTGGGTTTCCATCAGTGTTGACTTATTAAACGACAGACAGGTTGATCTCTGGTAATTTGCTGCTAATCGAATCCCCAACTTCCCCTCGGAAATCATTTTGAGTGGAGGTGAAAGAGCTGAAAATGGAAACAGAGTAAATCTGCATACTTTCATACAGTAGCTGTCAGCTCACTATAAAGCGAGCGAGCACAATTGGCTTAGCTCAGCACAAAGGCTGGAAACGGGGCGACAGCTGACCTCCCCTGTGCAAAAGTGACAAAATCGGTCCAAAGTTTCAGAAAAACCATTAGCTTACAGTTGTTAAGCTAAGCTTAACTAAGTTAAGCTAACCAGCTGTTGTCTTCAGCTTTTCACAGATATAAGAGAGGCATGGATCTCCTCACCTAGCTCGCAACAAGAAAGTAACATGAGGTGGAGATAGAGAAAATACTTGCATCTGATTTTAATTTATGCTTAATGAAAAATATTTGGCACACAAAATGGTCAAACGCTAAAAGAGTGCCTATACTTAGCTACCAGCGGACAAAAACACAGGTTTTGCATTCAGATTACATCACAAACTGGGAGGCTCCATTAAGTGTTGTTTATGTTCAGAAACAACTGGAGTGATTATTAACATGTGTGACTTATTAAACTGAGTGTTATGCTCCTTTGAACTTCTCGTCCCCACTGAGCTATGTAAATAACTGGCTCTGCTACTGGGACGTCTAGACAGTTTGCAGCGTTGTTCTTGATAAGGAAGTCAAAATTTGCTAAATTTTACCACTGAACAAGAAAAATCCTGGGAGAATATCTAAAATTCCCAAAGGGAGGGATGACTTGCTGACTTTTGGAGGCCACTGGGAGTGTGAGACTGCAAGTTGGACACTATTACATACGGCGCAATCCTTTACATTCCCACAGCCTGCCGTCACGGCAGCTTTTAGACATCTGAGGTAATCACCTTGTGAGAGGGCTTCTTCTGGGGCATGCCACGGCGCTGCCAGCACAGCCTCAAATGACTTAATGTAAACTGAGCGTTTAGTGTTCTAGAAAAAAAAAAAAAGTCTCTAAAAGGGGTCCTGAAAGTTTGTTGCTAAGGGGGCATGTTTGTGCACGGCCTGCCTCTTTGTTGACATCCCCTTGACAGATGTATGTAGCCTGAGACACAGCACTGCCCTGCTAAACAACACCTATCTGGTCCAACTGAAAGATGTAAGTGGTTTCTGTTAAATGAGGCTGTGCACAAACGACAAATTAACCGTTTTACTGTAAAGCAGGTTACTCGGTCTGAATAAGTGCATAATGTGTTTCCTAGCACATATGTCATGATCACTATATTGTCATATATTACTACCGTCCCTACAATTCAAAAGTTAAGTCCTTTAACATGATTCTTCTGTTGACGAAACTAATCATAATTTTCAAGTAAACTTTAAATAATCGGTCTATTCCTGGTTGCAATTAATTGATTATCTGAGTCTATAAATTGCATGTCATAAGTAATGATAAATAAACCACCAATAAATAAAATATTGAAAAACTATGCCACTAAGAGATCTCGGAGGCCAGGATAATGTCTTCAAAGGCATTTTTTTTTACGCTGACAAATTTAATTCATTAATTCAAATTTTGAAATGTTTTTGATTAATTTTCAGTTGACTACTCTGCCTCTTCGGCCAAGATCAAAGTATCAACAGAAGCTGCAACAGTGGCCGGCTTATCTCAGGTATGGGCTTGGGCCTGATTTTCCAAATCTGCCTGACAAATGAGAGGATGAGATTCCATCTTTGGTGAGTCACTCTAAAAGAATCCCGTGTGTTGTCAAGAAAAGAAAAGCCACCCAAAACAGCACTTTCAAAACAAACACTAATGATTGAATACATGATCTGTCTGAGACTTGGGTGGCAAGGACTGATGGTTTTTACGGTTCCAAAGAAATCAATTTCAAGCTTTTTCAGACACAATGGACAGTAATTAAAGGGCAGGGGAGTCTTTCAAAGCATAGCTTAAGGGCGCTGAATTAAAATGTTGAACATAACATAATTTCGAAAAAGCCAGAAAGATGTTTGATGCGGACAGGGCCAAGCTCAACAGTCGAGAGGGCAGAGCTTTTCCCGTCAATCAGCATTTACTGCAGTTGCTGCAAAATTTCCAACCTCAAATGTTCAATCTAATTAGCAGAGCGTGCACTGTCTCAACAATAGAAATGAGAAAGTAAGGGATCAAGATAATGAAAGACAAATGTGTTCCATTTCCTACACCTGGATATCGCTGATTCCACCAAAGGACTTGCCAATACATCCATCTGGAGCTTTGCAGGACATTAAGGACTCAACACCTGCAAGTTAATGAACACTACAGGAAACAGCAAAACTATCTTTGAACCATATGGATGTTTAAAATCTCCAACAGAACAGCATGCCCATGTGATGTTTTTTGTCCCGAGTCTCCATTCATGCTGTGCTAATTATTACTAATTCAACAGAACTGTCCAGGATCAAACACAACACTTCCACACCACCTCCAACCACTCACCTACAGGCAAAACTCTCCCAGTGATACCGGGAGAACAAGAATGACGCTGTCTAACAGGGGAAAAAAAACACACACACAAAAAAAAAACCCAAATAGCAGGTTTTGTGACTGAAAGTGTAGTGAGTAAGAGAAAGAGGCCATAAAACAGCAGGTATAAAGACTATAAAGAAAAACACTCTGAAGCAAAAAAAAAAAAAAAGGCGGCAGGCGTAAATCAAGCAGAGAGAAACAGAGATGCTCTCAGGACAGCAATAACCAGCTCGGAAAGCACTGGTGCGACTGGAAGAACCTGCCCCTGGGTCACAGCACAACAGGTACAAACTTGCCG
>CAAKHG010016579.1:14836-38371 GCA_901007715.1 Dactylopterus volitans | reverse complement strand
GGGGGGGGGGGGGGGGGGGGGGAACAACAACAAGAACCAAAAAGAACAAAACAAGCAAAAAACAAACAAACGTGTTTTCTTGCTTTCTCCTCACAGAGAAACTTTGATTTCATGGTGCTGATTATTTTTCTTCGCAACCACTCAAGGATGAAGCTCAAGGACGCAGAGATTGTTCCCCTTTCACTTGCGCCACAATGAAGCACCTTGGTTTCTCTCCCTTTTATAAACCTCTCCTTTACAATCACACAGCTCACTTAAAGAAACGCCGGAGGAGCCGGGAGAGCTCAATGCATTTGCGCTCACATGTAACGGCCGCAGGCGCAAAAGCGAGCCCCTTCTACCTGCAGTCCCCATATATGTTTCCCTAAAGAGTTTGACAGGTGCACGTCACTGAGAGAAGGCGCGCCTCAGCTGCTTGGCATGATTCAGTACAGTGCTGCTCTGTGTGGCCTGTTTGTCTGAAGAGTTATAAACTTTAACATGCAAATAGCCTCCCTGCATAACATCCCTCTTTAATCCCAACGAATAATCGGCCTCATTTGCCTAAATATATGGGAATGTTAAATCTTGGCGTAAGTTCAGAGCAGACAACTCGCCCTCTCCCCCTTCCTCCCTCCTCCCCCTGCTTTGAAATCATCTGTAACTCTAGTAATGCGTCCTAGAAATGTTACTCTTCACGCGAAAACATTGTTACTTTTGTTTCCCTTGTTGGGCACAAGAAAGTTAAGTGACAGATTTAGATTAGAAGGAGGGTGGTGGTGGTGGAGGTGGGTGAGGGGTGGGGGGGGGGGGTGCTGAGTGAATCAATGGTTTTGTTAAGCGCAGGTTTGTTTAAGTCAGGAGTGTGTTCGCTCAGTGGGAACCAGGCTCATGTCTGCCCCCTGGAACTCGCTGCATCAACCTACAGATCAGCCGTCAGCCCTCATGTGCACGAGGGGACACGAGTTTATGTCTTTGAATTATTCTTAGCCTCGTCTCTTCGAAAATGAGGAAGCTCATTTTTCTTGGAAAATGTTGCCAAGTGTCCAGTTTTTACAAAAAAAGTCTATTTAGAGACCGCTTTTATTTACGCTGAGAACAACCATAATAAAGTGATTTATTCCCCGAAAACTGAATTCTTTGTTAAACCATTTTCACTTTAAGCGCAACAAAGTGTTCAAAAGGGATTGAGAGGTGTCGAAGACGCGGACTTTTCATCAGAAATATTTATTCACATCATTTACAAGGTCTGTCTCCATCGCTCACACTCGTATAAATAAAAAAACAACAACAACAGGGCAACAATTATTTTACATGGCGTGCTGCGCGCTGTGCAAACTGAACGTGTTCGCGTGCGTGTGGCCGATGAAGTTGAAATAGTGGTGATCGAGTCCCTGCACCGGCGACAAGTATCCGCCGTGCTGCTGCGTGTGCGCAGAAAGCGGCACCGACGGGTACGAGATGCCCGGGCTGCGCGCCGAGCTGTGCCACGAGAAGTGCCCCGGCTGGCTCTGCTGGTAGACGGCGTCGGTGGGACTGTGGCTCTGGTGCTCCGGTGATGAGAGCAGCTGGCCGAGGTAGTCGGACGGCTCCGGCACGGAGCCCACGGAGCCGAAGACGGGCTCGGTGACCACGCGGGACTTGGACTGCAAGAAGGCGAGGATCCGTGCGTACTTGATGTCTTTGGTTTCAGCTCTGTCCTCTGTGGTCAGGTAGTGCACCAGGTTCTTCATGCACTCGTGGTATCCGTAGTGGAAGTAGTTCGCGAACTCAGCCAGCAGTTCACCTGAAATGAGTCGCCACCAGCATTAAATTCGGGCGTTCGAGTGTCTGATTCTGGTGCGTAAAAGGGGACTTGCGCGACGGGCATTAAGGCTTCCGTTTGACTGGCACGCATTGAAACGTACTCCAGATATATCTGCGGTTAACTTTAAAAGTGCTTGTAATTATTTGGCCAAACTACAACGTTTTTTGATGCGTAAAGCGTAAAAGTTTTGGGAAAGGTTTGCTCACCTTTTTCTCTGCCCCGGGGGAAATCCGCCGAATGGAGCGCACGCAGATACTGAACCGTCATTTCCAAGATCTCAGCCTTCTCTAGTTTTCCCGAATTCTTCAAAATAAAAAAAAATAAAAAAAATAATAAAAAAAATTAAATTAAAAAAATGTGAATTTCAAAAAGTAGTAATAATTTTACATTGTACAAATATAGAGTATTACGAAAAGCACGTATCCGTCATTGATGTTCTATCGCCAAGATAGCGCCATTAATATATGATATGTTACTAATATGCTGTGAAATATAAATTGTCAAAAGGTACAAACCTGTTTCGCCAGCGCCATCGGTACCGTTTTCCCTAGTTCGTTTAGGCATCGGTTGATGCGGTCCCGCCTCCGTTTCTCAATAACTTTGTGAGAGATGGGAGTTCTCTGTGAAGACCGGGAGATAACGTGAGCACACGAAACTACGGTTGTACACTAAATCAACGTTCATTTGTCAGCCCAGAATACGAAAAAAAATAGAAGTAAATAAAACACACACAACGGCAAAGTATTTTAGAAATTTGATCGCAAGATCTACAATCCCTGCTGCACCCCGCGCGCGCGCGCGCGCGCTCTGCTGCTCCAGAGCGCGCCACGGAGGTTTTACGCTTCCAACATTTATACGTGTAAACAGGCTTCAAATAGTTAAAAATGTGTCTCTTTCAATTTAACACAGCGAGGTAACCGTATTACAAGTGCATCGTTAAGTCTCCAAATATTACAGGTGCCAGATATGGTCTTTGTCATCTGTTGCGCGCTTCGCCTGCAAAGCGCGCCACAATTAAAGCGCGCGTCTTATCTGCATCCTTCCGCCGCCATAGAAATATCTTGAGCTGAGGTAAACAATATTTAATGCAAATAATAAAGTACTCGATTGTACCAAGTAACGTAAAATTGCAGGGGGGAAAAGGGTGCTGCGTTCCAAAAAGTATCTCAGTCCTCCTAATGCAGAGCGCACGGGGAGCGCGTACCTTCCGATCTTTCATTTTAGATGCCATCGACGAATTTCCGACAAAACTTCTTTAAAAAAAAAATGGCTTCAGCTGCCGGTTGGAGCGACGTGTTGCTCTGGAGGGAGATGAAGCAGACTGAGATTTGAGGAGAAAGCTGCTCCTTATAAAGGGATCATCCAAGGGACTGCGGCATTCATGGTGTAAATTATTCCATGGGATTAGAGCCATGCATTGGGTAAATGTGTGCATTTAGGATCAGTTAAAGAAATAGTAAAAAAAAAAAAAAAAATCTAAAGCCATGGGCTCGCAGGGGGGCAAACCTGCTTTGTTAATCCACGTGGCCGTTCAAAAGACACGTGATTACTTTTGGAATATTATTTGCATAGTAACAACCCAGGCGGGAAATAAGAACTGAGCGTTGGGGATCGCCTGATCCGCCGGGGCGCACTGTGCGCACTGAAAACAAAGCCGGCGAAAAAAGAAACCCTCTTTCTTCCAGCTCGCGTTTCTCACACGATCGCCTGTTTACAAATCCCAGCAAGCGATCTTAACTCTCATCCAAGCCGGGTCCGAGTTTTAAGGCCTGTCCAGTGTCATTAGAGTAATTAAGTAAGCCTTTAATAGGCTGTTCCGCCGAGTTCAGGGGAGATCTTTTGGAGACGGAGTCCCCCCGTTTGTTCTCGGCGTTTCTCACACGACTTGGTGACACGTCCATCTTTTATGAGAGATGGCAAGCTTTTTGTTTACATTCTTTATTTTGTTGGACTCCTCGGCAGGTGTGTGATTAGCCCTGGCACACGAGCGTCGTCTGCGTCAGGGCCAGCGTCTCCAGCAGCCTCTGGCACACGAGGGTTACCCACCACTGGAGACTCTTTGGAGAAGCTCAATTTGTATCCTATTATCCTATAAGAAAATGTCTATTCAGTCGAATGAATAGTTTCATTGGCCTAAATTTTAATAATGCTGTGAAAGAAAGGCAGAAATAAAGAAGAATGCAGCTGGTGTGAACGCGCATTATTCCCCGTCACCTGCAAGATGGATAGCCTGGAGACCCCTATTCATTTGCCTAATTTCGGTCAACTTAACAAACTTTGGGAGAAATTATACTGCCATTGTTATGAAGGGTGAAGCTTTCTGATCGAATTAACAGCATGTTTTGATCCGGTAAATGTCATTAGAAAGAAAGAAACAATCGCGTTTAAAGGGGCCTGGGTAATGCGCCAAGTGGAGACGCCAAAGCGCACACTGCACAAAGGGTGCTAGTAAATGCCACAGGGGACTTTTGTACCCTCACATTGCTCAAGTTTTTCCCCCCAAACAAAGGGCATTATTTTATACTTGAATACATTTCATACAACAATTGGCTGTTTTCTTCAAACATAGTTTCACAGCAAGGTTAACAACAGGTTTATTGTGTGCGCCCCCTTCTCACAGATTCAAGCCGCTCTCATGCGCCAAAAACAGTTTGCTCAGACTCTTTTTCTTTTTTTTGTTGTTATTTCATTGAAAACGTTTTAATCTCGACACTTTCACCGTGCTTGGATATATTTGATCCTGCGAGCAATGTCGACGAATAAAAAAAAAAAAAGGCAGCGGAGATCGGGAAAGAAAAGCCTCACAAGACATCTGAGGCGTTTGGAGAGTTTTGAAGAGCACCATGGAGAGAAAAGCGCGAGCAAGCGGGACGAGGGCATAAAATCCAATTACTTGACTGTGCCGTTTTTTTAACACTTTTTATGTGTTTGTCCTTTGAAATATGGAGGGACTTCTGTATTGTTGCTTAAAAAAAACTGAATTAATGACTGGAAGTTTTTGCTGACCGTCCTTTTTTTTTAAGCGTCGCGTCGGTAGCAGGCTGGCGCGTCGGGATTTCACTTCATCATATTTATTGTGCTACTTTGAAGTGTAATTTGTGTACGGGTGGATATATCACTTATTAGATGCTCCGACAACTGTATAAGCTTAAAAATGAACATTTATACCGCCTCCCGTCGTGTGAAACATTTGTCAAGTCCGCGTATTTTCACATTTTCGGAATTTCTGGCGATATTTATCATTTGGTGTCGTGACTTGTCTCGTTAAAAAAACTGTTGATCGTTGTAGTTAGTTGTCATGGCAGCAGTGATACGTATCGGTTTTAAGAAAATCCTACATTTTATGCCGGATTTTTCCTGCGTTTTTTTTTTTTTTTTTTGCTGCAATCTCTGCGCACCCGTGGATGCGCTCGCGCATGCATTCTGGATTCATTTACGTGGCAACATATTTGACGGCATCTATGGTGAGGCAATTATGTAATTTACCATGATTAGCCACCGCTGCGCGGAGCCCATAAACTTACATAAGTAATAGTGATAATTTGTAGGATACGACACTGAAACAGAAGCAACAGACCGTCACTATGGAAATATGCTACATTTTCTTCGGTCCAGACGTTAAATCTGCCATCTTCACTGATTTGACATTTCTGCGTCATAACAGGTCAATAATGCGAGTGGCAGTGAAATAACAAGCGAGATAACCGAGGTAATAAACGAGCTTTGATCCCTTCAGAGTACTGCATGTCCTGAACAAGAAGTCTATGCAAACACAGTAAAAATAATCCTTAATAGCTGTAGATATACCTGCTGTCCACAGTATCTAATTGGATGTTATACTTTAAATTCTGGAATTTTGGCACCGTATAATGATAATAATAAGATACAATACTGTACTTGCAGCAGGTTCCTCTGCAGCTACTGGAAGTGCATTGGAATTTTTTATTTTGCAGCTGTGCCCCCAACAAAGTAATTTTTAGGGCACATTTTACTGTGTTACATGCAACTCAGGGTGAGGATTATATGTATATATGAAAGTCATTAAAATGCACATATGCACGGGAATCAAAAAAAAGTAGCAGCAGTAAAAAAAAAAAAAGCGTCAAAGAATGTCAAAGAACCACTAGATTACCTTTTATAATGAAATATTGCGCAATTATGTGCAGTGTATAAATATAATCCGCATAACTAGGGCGAATTCACAAACTTTATTGCTACTATACCATAATCTGGCAGTGTTTGGTTTTGCAGGGGCAAATAATTATGCAGTACATTTATTTGTGTGTGTGTGTATATGCCTACTGTATTGTTTACTGTACTTGTGCACACACAGAGATTAAGATAGTGATAGTGTAAAGATGAAAGGGTTATCCCCCAAATATTGTGCACTTTCTTGGTGCACGGCAGCGACTTCTTGATTTGGTTGTTTTTTTTGACTTATTTTGTATGTTTGTTTTCGCAAATTTACACATCACGGGGCATAAACCCAAACACGCTTCCAGCAAATTCGAACCTGCCTCCATGCTGTGTGTGCAGGACAAGGCGCCTGTGTGCGCGCGTGTGTGTGCGTGCGTGCGCGCGTGTGTGTGTGTGTGTTGTCAGGCGCTGCGCTCTGACCCGTGGTGACCTCTGAGGGTCCCCGACACAATCCTGCGGCTTGGTGCGCCACCGTCTGCCTGAAGAGCAGCAGTTCACACGGTTCCCCCCGGGCCCCTGCAGACGACCCGCGGCCGAGCTCAGACGGCGTGACGGGCGGCAGCTCGGCGCTGCCCCGAGACACAAACGCTGGTTGCTGCTTGTAAACACGGAGCGCACAGAAACAATATTTCTCTCAAGGAATCATCGGTATTCTTGCCATTCGCCAGAAATGAACACTGTTGTCAATCGCCAGCACGTAAATCCTTACACGAATTTTCTGTTTTGATTTGCCGGCTATGAACCAAACACCAAATTAACACACACACACAAAAAGATTTCTTTAACGTCACTTTTTTTTTTAATCTTCTTGACCCGCGATAAACACGAAGGATTTGTGTTCTTGCAGTTCACGAGTTAGTTTGAAAAGGTTTAACTTCTTCATGTGCACTTTTAAATCAGATGGAGCGCCCAAAGAACTGACCGTCTCCTTTATTGATAAGCGAGAAACTGCTCCGCCCTGTGGTGAGTTTCAGTAGCTGCAGTCGCCTGTCAACCAGAAACTAATTTGCAGGCAAAGATGGGTCTATACTCTTCAAATAACACTGTCCAACATATTACTGATAGAACAAGAACATTCATGCAACTATACTATATGCAACAACTATATTGTGTGTAAAATGATAGACACTGTTAAGTTGAACTTATTGAATTAACCATAATGCAAAGTAGTGCCTAAAGTGCAGAAGTATCTCCAGTAATATGTATTTTAAATATCGAAGTAGACATTCTCATAATTCAGAACACATTTTTTTTCAGTGTCACACTAATCACCTATATAGAATATATAACTGGATTATGATGAGAGAGCTTCAGCTGGCTCATTTTGACTTCTCCACACTGTTGCATGGTTTCTTCTTATTCAATAAATACTGAGTTCAATAGGTTTTTTTTGTGTCATGATCATTTAATGCCAATAAGAGCTTTCAAAAAATTGCAAGTCTACTTACTATTCATTCATTCATTTATTTGTTCATTTACTAATTCATTCATTTATTCATGGTCAGTTATATGTTTTTGCAGGTTTCCTTATGATGGATAATAACAGCTAATCAGAAACTCAGTATAACAAATAAAACTTACTGTCCCTCCCGGAACTGTTGCAGGAAATGATCAGTGAATCACTGACAGGTGACCACCTCCAGTATGTTCTCCCACAGCCTCCAGCAGGAGCAGGAAGATTCTAATGGCAAAATACTGGATGTATTTTCTTTGCCCTGAAAGTTGGCAAATACTTTGTCTTATACTTTTTGATTATGTTCAGCATAACTCTGTAAATCAAGAATGACTGTGAGGGAGCTGTATACTGTCATCAGAATGAGATAAAGCCATCAGCAAGGTGAGACTAAATGGTGCTTTGTTATATCACGCACATCTGTATTCTAATCTGATAACACAGAGCCATAACTTGTGGTACAGGGGAGCTGAATTTATGTTTCAGTGTTTTATGCTCCATTTTAACTTTTACTTTTATCAGTGGTTACCTGATGGCTTGTTTTGTTTCAGTGTTTTCTTCACCTATTTTTTTTTTTTTTTCAGTAGAAGTGCTTACTTTCTGGTAGACTTTATGCCGTTGCCTGCATTCATTTGCGTGTTTGTGATGCATCTTGTATTGGGCAGAGTTAGCAATTTATTTAATTTCATCCCAGCAAATCAATTAGTCTTCCTCCATGCCACTCAACGGGATGTGGGCAGCATGTGACTCCTCCAGGATGTGTCCCCTTTTCACGCATAAGCCGATATTGTGGACAAAATGTACAAGCGTCATTGTGGAAACAGATTGACCAATGGCGGCCCCCGTCTCAAACTTTACGCAGGTCAAACAGCGACGCCGCCTCCGATTGGCCGAGCCGCACCAACGGACCCCAAACCTGCTGCTGCCGCTGCCTCTGTTGCTTCTCCAAGACAAGAGTTAGTTTCCGGTCTTCCGCTGGCAACAGGTCTGTGAAAACAATTCACCCCACAACTTCTCTCGTGGCGGCGACGGTGTTGTTGAATGTAACGCGTTTTTTTTTACCGCGGGTTTGTCAGTGACAGTGTGCGTTGCGAGCCCTTAAAAAAACCAAAAAAAAAAAACCAAGCCGCCGTTCGCCGTGCCAGCGGTTTAAAAATAGACCGCAGCGTTTGTGTCTTCGCCTCCGCGTCGCGTTGTAGTTCCGCTCTGAACGTTCACGTTCGCCGCGTGTCCAGCCAATAACGGCGCTTTTAGCGAGCGCGGCGCGTTCACGGCTCGTGTCTGCGGCTGGGAAACGCGCCTTCACGTGGCCGTCCCCTGACATATGGATGCGTACTCCGCGCGTTGTCGTCAGCACCGAGGCTGATTCCATCGTGCCAAATGAGATGTTTAAGAAACTCTTCACTCATCATGCTAACTTTTCACCGGTGCCAAGGAAAATTCCGTTACGATTACGAAAACGAGAAACAATGGCTCCATTATAAAGCGCACATCGTGTCGTCCTATGACCTTTCAACTCTCTTTGTGTGACCCGGTAACCTAAAACTAGTCCTCCATGAAAAGAATGGAGAAACTTGCTGGAATCGTTAGAAATACACTAGTGATGAGAGTTCACCTTATAAATTAAGAATAATGAAGAAAAATAGAGGCACTGAGAAAACGGGGTTTAGAAAAAAACAGAATATATATATAAAAAAATGTTTTGGGAGCTGATTTAAATGCCTTTTTAAGTCAAAGATGCTTCACCTTGCTGTGTTTTGGTTCCTGTGCCAGATAACCTGAGATGTCTGGATGTTTCCTAATGAATCGGAGGTGTATTTACATCCAAGCCCATGTGGTGGCATATAAACAAGTGGCAGAATTTTACATTTGGAATCCCGCAATTGGTTTCTGAGTTTCTGTTCGCGGGGGAATTAAATCGGTGATGCTAATGTTTAAACAATATGAAGACCTATCAGCCTACTCTTGAAACTGCTATCATGGGGAACATCAAGGCTTCATTCATTTTATGTCATAAAGTCGGTTTATGGTTATGATGTGATTACATGATAGCTCGGTCCCCGCGTGTCCTTGCAGTTTTGTCCTCTTTCAAAACTGGAACAGCGGGTGCCTTGAAAACTGGACGGGCTCGATGTTGACCACCCCAGCTCTCCCTCCACTTTGCCTTTCATGGCGTAGGGCCCTGACCTGGGCTTGAAAACCGAGGCGTGGCCTCCGGGTCGACATCACCCTTCGGTGTGCCCGGTTCATCTCTGAACACGTCACTGTCCTGCTTCAGAATGTCCTCTGTCGTGCCTACAAAAGACCGGGCCCGCTGTCTTTGGCCATCACCAGCGTGGCGTTCGCCTTTTTGACCCTCAGTTGAAATGTCCACCTAGAACCCTCCTAAATGAGGGATGGGTTGCCATGTGTCGGTCCTGAGTCTGAGCTTAGATCGTCTGAGGGGAGGCAGGTTAGACCCCCATGCTCCCCTGTATGTCTCCTCACTGATGACGGATGCAGTAGCTCCTGAGTCAGTCTCAAAGATGCCTCACGACAACGTCCCGGCTGTAGTTGCACTTTATATATGGACTGCAAAAATAACAATTACATACAGATTAGTGCTGGGCGGTATGACCAAAAATGTATATCATGGTATTTTTTTTAGATTATATAGGTTTCACGCTATATTATGGGTTTTTTTTTTATGCAAGACTGGGTGTTCCGACATCTTTGGCTAAGTTGGTGGTGATAGCGTTTGTAATGTCGATCCACCGTTTGCTTTTTTTATGGCGTAAGCGCCCCCTTTAGCAAACGCGTCTTTGAGCGACATCTGACTTGTCTTTTCTTTTGTGGTGCCACTGTAAACGTTGCCTGCAGACGTGGAGGAGTCAGATCTTAATTTCATGCATTCTTGATATTCCAAGACATGTTTTGCGGCCGAGATGGTGAAGCAAATTGCTGGTGTTGCCTCCGACGGCTAAAGCTTTAGCCTGACAACACCTGCAGAAAATGTTTGATTGATCGACGTTGGATTTTTTTTTTTGATGCCGAAGAGCTTCCAAACAACCGGCACAGCTCGTCTTTTTTGTTGCCCGTTCTTCAGCGTCATTTTCTGCTGGTTCCCTAACTTCACTTGAACTGTTTTTATCCATTTTCTTCACCGCTTGGCTCGACACTGCTCAGCGACATCCGTACGGGGTTGTACTTGCACCAGCTTCCTGAAGTGCTTGCTTATTGCAACTGCAAAAACAGTCCCCTCTACTACGCAGTGCGATCCGCCGCTTGGCGTTCCCAACATTGCTGTGTACTCACCTGTATCACGGTATATGAAAAAATTCATATCATAAAAAAAAAAAATCAAACACCGTGTATACTGGTTCATACTGAACAGTATGAACCAGTATACCGCTTAACACAGAGCTTGGCACATACCAAGCAGCTTATCTAATGCAGCATCCTGATGCAGCGTCGACCCCTGGCTGCCTCATGGCCATTGTGCTCTTATTCTAATTAAGATTAATTTAGTAATGGGCACATTACAACAATGACCTCATCACAGAGTTGACTGTTGAGAAATGGCGACAAATTAGAGATAGAAAGTGACATGCAGTGAAGGTGGACCTTTGTCTTTGACGTCACTGTGTAGCATTCTCAAAGTCAAGTCAAGTAAATTACTACACAAAAGATAATGCTACTCAGAAAAAAAAAGAATGCAGACCTGATGTGCTAATTGTTGGGCTGCATAACCATGTAAGCAGAATTCAGTCATCTGCAACCTGATCTGGAAACCACAGGAACGGAAACGAAACGCTGTTACAAAAAAGCAAACGGTCCAGGATTCAGGGGATGAGGAACTAAAAACTCTCAGACATGCTGGCGAGGACACTTCACACTGTTAATCTAAAGCCGCAGTTATCCAGACCAAAGGTTGGACTGTTATCTCCTCTCGCAACAGACACTCAGATGTGAGATGACAGATGGTCGGTGGTCGGACGCGTTGAGGAGGTCCGCCTCTGTATCAGCTTTAAAGCGGATGACACCTGAAGACACTATCGGCGCATCTGGAGGCTCCCACATTTGTCCCGTCCCTGCGCGGCTGCATGCTGTGGTTCTTTGTTGGCACACATTCGTACACGAATGGAACATCCGAGTAGGGGAGATTGTTGGGTGGACTTTACTTACTGCACCGCTTAAATTACAGTTGATTATCTTTTTTTCAGGGTGGTACTGGAGGGCTTTTATGGCTGCGGTCCTCCCTCAGGAATCTGTGGAATGCGTCTTGAGCGTGGCGTTCATTGATTTCCTCGCTTCTAAACATTTTTAAAAGATTAGGTAATGCCAGAGCAGTCACATATGGGAGTGATACTCTGCTAAGCTTAATCATATATCTTGTTTTGTTTCCTGCCTTTGAGTTTAGCCGTAGTTTTCATTGGAGGAAGCGCAGGGACATTTTGTGGTTTGGTGACACCCACTACTCTGTCTTGGCTGTGATTTTGGTCACTTGAACACACCTGCATCAACTCGCCTGCCCTGCAGTTGATAGCCTAAAAAAATACCAAGCCAGCTGATGTTTACACAACAGTGAAACACAGCCGTGGGCCTATGAAGCAGCAGTGTCAGTGTAAGACGGGATTGAGAGAAGCCATCGCAACCACCTTCTCCTGATGTGCATAACTGTCTAAATTAAATTTTAACAGAATCATGCGTGAGCCTCAAATTGCCGTGCTTCTGATTAGAGAACAGAGAATTACTGTAAATATTGTTTCTCTTTAGCAGTTTTCCAACTGAGCGTCTCAGAAGACATCACTTGGTTAGAGATCACACATCATGCAGGAAAGCCTTTCTTTCCTCTATTTAACTGAAATTTACTGACTGTAAAGGTGGTAAAGGCAACAACAATAATCATTTCATCTAGCATGGCTGCTAAAAAAAAAAAACTGCATCTTTGCATGCTGAAATCTACAAAATGACTGACAGTTATGCAGTGAGTTGTTTAATCCAATGTTATTGAGAAAACCAGAATAAACTATGACAATTTTAATAAATGTTTAATTGCCAATTTTCCAGGAGACATGCCAAACATATGTCAACTGAGCATTTCAGGGGCTTTGACTGCTGAGTTATTTGATTAAAAAACAAGATTTATAAGGATGTCATGTTAGGGTTTTAGGGCATTCATGCATGTTTTTCTGGCATTTTGTTGATAAAATGATTAATCGAGAAAATAATCATTAGATTAGTTGATCGTGAACACAGCCATCAGTTGCAGTTTCAGCTGTAGGGCAACAGAACTTGAGTAGAACTGAAATTTAACAGGAAATGAGACAGTGTCCCTGTGATAATTATTTATCTCTAAAAAAAAACAACCCCCAACGGAAAAAGGGAACATGGTTTGGTTTGATTTCCCGCTCAGACCCGATTGACAATCTCGCACAATAGTTTCACAATAACACTAACGACTGGCAGTCTAGAGGTCATGTTCCCCGACGCAGTTTCGACGCACGGCGAGTGCACGACCTTTGTTCCAGTTCACAAATCCCTGCCTCCCTCGTTACATCCCTCCGCTGTGCGACCATGTGACTGGGAGTGTAGGATTTCATGGAGGAGGTCAGGACTCGCAGGCCCATACGTGCGGTTGTCTTGTGCAAGGTCAGCCTTTGTGTCCTGAAAGCAGGGTTGAGCGTGTGCAAGGCAGCCGGACGGACTCGGGTCGGACACGAGCCAGAACACCCGTCCGGCTGCCGTGCCATTGGCAAACACCTGCGCCCTCCTCCACTCCGGCTCTCCCGGTGATTTGCCTGTCAGTTAGGCTGCCACATTCAGCATAATTACCCACTGAGAGGGTTTGCAGGCTGTTTGTTGGCGCTCACTTCCTCTCCCGGCGTCTCCTCAGATTGACAGTTCTCCTACCTCTCTAATAATGGAACTTCAGTGGAGAACATTTAGGCTTTGTTTCATTCTAAACCCAAACCAAAAAGTGATCAAACAGCATAAATCGGCTCACCTCTCTTGCTCACCTCTATGATCTAGGTTACAATGTCTTCTGGAATTTTTTTTATTTTTTAAAATAAAACATAAGATTATTTAACAAAGAGGATACTGTGTGTACAGGACCCCCTCCCCCCCCCCACAACCCCACTCCCCCTTTGCAGCATGTTGACACTGTTTGACAGTTATTTGATCATCAATGAGTTATTGGTAGTTGACCAACAATGACAGGATCCAGTAATTCAATTACTCTTGTGTTTCAAAAGTAAATATTTTTAGAACAGAATTAGTCACGAAGAACTGTGTGCACCTCTACTTTTCAGCAAATTTGTAGACAAGAGAATAAGTCCGTTAAGCAGTGTGTCATTTCGTACTGTTCCTGAGTTGTTTCCTCCCCTGCTGTGCAGATGATATGATAAAATTAGCAATACAAAGTGTCGCTACAGTTTTAATTTCAGTTTGACAAAACTAAAAGTTCCATCCATCATTTTTATGCAGCCCTCGACGTCAAAGATGTGGATGATTAATGATTTGTAGACGTAGCATTATATGAGGGCTGCTGCTACCAATAATAATTGTTCTCTATTAGTCAGACATAGCAGATTACAGTTGCTGCCATTATGTCTAAAACAAATAATGGGTCACCATAAAACCAGATATGTTTTAGGACATTGCCCATCACCATATACCAACTGAGGAGCTCAGCTACAAACAACTTTATCTTCACATCACAATCCAGTTAATGTGAAGTTTTAATTACCAAAAAGCTTAATGACTAACGAGACTGTGTAGCCGAGATTGGCCAAGTAAAAGAGCAGTGACTGGTTTAGTGGCTCGCATAAAAGAGGAGCCGTTGTCCAAATATCATCCGTCCTTTTCTGCAAACATAGTCATTCACTGTGTGCAGTTTGATACACTTAGTTTGTCATCACATTAAAAGAGAAAATCCTCGTGAATGAGAGGCTGCACTGAAACAATGCATCCACTATCAAAACCATTTTCCAATCGATTAACTCTGTCATAGTTTCAGCTGCACATGACATAAACCGCCCTCTGCTGATTCATGTAGTGGCTGAGAGGAAGTTGCTTCAGATGTTGCAGCCACCGTCTAGTTAAGGCCGGATGGCATGTTTGTGCCTGTGAGGCCTCTCGATGCTGATCCTCCAGTGATAAGGCTATACTAATGACTTTAAACCTCCTGAAGTGACACTCAACAGCAACTTTGTCACATTAGGTTCTCCACCAGATGAGGAACAACTTGGCCATGTGCAAGGAATGCAATTGTCAGAGTGTGTGTGAGTGTTGCAACTTCCTGGCTGGGGTTTGGCGTGACAGCTAATGCAGTAATATACACTCAGACTGAGCTAGGTTTGATGTTCTGTTATGTGTCAAATGAGCCAGCTGCCCTCCGTCCCCTCCCTCCCTTTTTTTTTTCCAGTGTCTTGTGTTTGCTGGTGTGTGGGGTGACTGGTGAACTTGCTTTGCCATTGGCTTGTCATCCTCGCAGTCCAAGTATGGAGAGTGGAGGTATTGGCGGTGGGGGTTGAGGAACCTTTCGCCTCGAATCTCAGCCAAGCATGACACCGATTGCATGTGTCTGTTGGTCAACTGACAGACGGACACACGCGCACATGCTTGCGCACACACAAACGCACACACACACACACACACTCAGTAGGCCTACAACAAAAAGCGGTGTTAATATTGGTGGATAATTTATTAGATTGACTGTTAACTTGACAGAATCACCAACAACAGCCAAAACCAGCTCTTTACAGGGACCAAAATCATGCGTTAAAAATTTCCAAAAATAAAAAATTGAAATTGAATCCATGTTCATAAAAAAAGAGAAACATTCTACCTCACCCACTCATATTACTTAAACTGTAATTGAGAATGTAGACTTAAAATCATTCATGTCAAATTGTCACCAGTTGTATATCTTTCGATTGACTCATCGTCTCAGTCCTGGAAGGTGATGTGATTAAACCTCCCGTGAAGCAACAAAAGGCAAACATAGCAGGGCGAGATTACACAAAATTGAACCCAAAACTGCTGACAAGCGGAGAGTAGGTCAGGACGACACCACTATTTCACTTGTCACGCCAGGGTGCCGTTTATGCTACAGCTAGCTTAGCTCATTTGAAAAGTACTTTGTGTTGTCAGTATTGAATTGTCAGCACGTAAGCTAGGCTACATAAAACAGCCTCTAGGCAACGCTCCCACTGGACTGAGAGCAGACTGGTCTTAACGTACAATCTAATTCCAGCAGACGTGCATCCCTGCAACACAATACATTGAGATCTTTGATATGATGTCAAAATTGCTGCGGGAGCACAAGTTGAAAGCTGAAGCCCGTCTACCAACAAATCATCACATTGGCTAGTTGGAAGAGGCTGCAGTGATGTGCATGCACAAGGAATAACCCAGGGGATGTTCTCTATAGCAGAGGAGGATATGATGCGGAGAAACATGGTATAGATGTTAAGGGGTTTTTGAGCTACTGAGCTACATTGTACCAAGCTTTCACATCACCTCAAGAGGTACAATTACCAGCCAGATTGAAAAGCTGCATAACCAATCTAGACTAAAGCTTAAGGCGCATTGACGTTCAGCTAATAAGGTGGCCGTAACTACAAACTGTTGAACAGCTTTAACTACAAAAAGCTACGTCACCGTTACATGCCACTAAATTGACTGGTTGTTGTCCTCCCCTTTGTGCTTCATTAGCACAACAAATGCACATTTTGTATCTCATTGATAATAAGTTATGATTCATCAACTATAGACTGGTAAGGTGTGTAACCAGCAGTTTAAGAAAATGGAAAATGAACGAAATTTGCAACCGTGGCTAAAATAAAATGTCTTATTTGTGATAAATAGATAGATAAATACTAGGTCACATCAGTGATCAATATTGTGACATAAAATGACATCTATAGGGAGATTATTTTATACGTGGATCATCTCTATATGTCAGCATTTTAGTGAGAAAATTGAATGTCCATATTTCCTACAGTTTGTATTTCTCTCTCTCTAGTATGAAAGATAGTTTGTTTTGCCCTTCTGTGACTTATGTGTTTAAAACGTAAGGCAATATTAGTCATAATACATTCGTATTATGACCAGAAAGTGCAAATATTAGTATAATGTAGAACGCACCAACTGTCCTGCAATTTGTGTGTCTCAGCAGTTGGCGTTCTCAGCAACGCAGCGATTGCACACAGTGCCCTCAGATAAAGTATGATAAGGTGTTAACCATTCACTCTTTTGATGAATGAAAATGATTGAATTACCAGGCTTCACATTCATCCCGAATCAGTCCTCAAGCCACACAGAAACATGAACACATGATAACTACTTGTAGTCCTCTTGCATATCTGTATATTTGTTTTCACAACAAATTCAAGGGCAAAAGCGTCTGTCTTGTAGGTGTAAATCAACGTGCTGTTTGAGAGGCGCTCCAGTGAGTGGCTCTCAGTGACGCCTACCTCATGCATCTGTGTTTCTATTTAAAAGGGGCGTGTTTCTGCTATTCATAGTTGTGAGAACCTCAGAGGTCTATTAGAAGTCACTGTGAGTCCTCACTATTGGCAACTGCTGCTGCCGCCACGGCCTAACAGATAAACTTCCTCGCCGTCTTCGGACAAAGTTTCTACCTCTTGTTATTTACGCACTGTTTGACTGTGAGTACTAGCATCTATTTTGTTGCTATGATCGATGCTGAACCTCTGCTAACCTTTTTAAGATCATGCTGCAGCTAATTTAGCAGTGGTCTTACCCATTCTAGCCTTTCATGGTAGCTAACTATAGCACCTGTAAAATGTATGGAACAGTTGCATGTTTTTTTTGTTTTGTTTTGGTTTTTTTTAAATCATTTTAGGGGACAAATTGGTCACCATTCTTTGATATATTCATTGCACTTCTGTTGCAATGAATAAAAGGGCGAATTACAATGATAATCTCATTTCAGCTGACTCACCATTTAACTTCACTTGAATTGCAATTGTAATCTCAAGGAGAAAAAAGTAGTTTGCTTCACAGCTTTTCTAAAGCACTTTGACCCACTTGGCAGTGGCCCCATTTATCAAGGGCTCAGCACTTTATTACGGAAGAAGGTGAGAAGTCAATTGTTACCTCTGTTGTGGTTGTTCATTTACCTACAGGGCTGTTACTTTTCAATCTAGAGGTCAAATGGCTTGAAGCTGCATAGACCGATAACTGAAATTAACTAGTATGAAAAACACTCAAATGATGAAACGGTTAGGTTTGAATGTATTTTCATACTAGCATGTAAAAGAAATTCAGCCATAAAGAGAGAGGTGTCATTCATGCCTGAGGGTCATCTGGTATTTTAGATTGAAATGCGATTCAAACTCACAGACATTTCTGAATATCATTTGACTCATGTTGAAAATTTAGTGGAAGGCGTTTCTCTCGGATTTTTATATGTGCATTTTAGCCCCGAGCGTGTCCAGTGTGTGAGGCTGCGTTCTGTGGTTTACACCGATCAACCATAACATTATGACATGTGAGGTGGGCAACACTGATAATCTGGTTATATGGCACCTGCAGTCCTGAGTACCTATCAACAGAGGAGAAGTGGTGAACCGGCTGATTGATGCACGTAGGAAGTGAAGGCTGACCCATGTGATCCGACACAACAGACGAGTTCCAGGAGCTCAAATTGCTGAAAAAGGTTCTGCTGGTTCTGATAGAAAAGTGTCAGAATACACGGTGCATAGCAGTTTGTTGTGTATGCGGCGGCATGGCTGCAGACCAGTCATGGTGCCCCTGCTGACCCCTGTTAGCTGCTGAAAGTACCTACAACGGGCATGTTGGTGTCAGAGCTGGACCATGGAGCAATAGAAGGTGGCCTGCACGTTTTCTTTTACATTATGTGGATGGCAGGGTGTGTGTACGTCCCTTACCTGGGGAGCATATGGCACCAGGGTGCACAGTGGGAAAAAGGGCAAGTCGGTGCGGGCAGTGTGATGCTTTGGGCAGTGTTCTGCTGGGAAACCTTTGGTTCTGCCATTCGTGTGGATGTTACCTTGGCAGGTATCAATCTCATGGAAACGGTACTCCCTGATGGAATTGGCCTCTTTCAGCAGGATAATGTTCCCTGTCACAATACAAAAATAGTTCAGGGATGGTTTGAGGAACACAACGACATGATCAGAGTGTTGACTTGGTCTGCAAGTTCCCCAGTCCTCAATCCAATCGAGCATCTGTGGATGGATGTGATGGACAAACAAGTCCGATTCACATCTAATAGGACTTGGATCTGCTGCTAACATCTTGGTGTCAGATACCACAGCACAACTTCAGGTGGTCATAATGTTATGGCTCTTTTTTTTTCTTTTTTCTTTTTTTTTTCTTTTTATCTGAAAATGTGCAGGGAGTCATATTTCCTTCCTGTGTCTTTGTTTCTTACTGCACAGCTGTTAGAGCTGCAGGGCACATCTTAAATCTTAGGTTCAAAACATGAACCTATTTTTATTTTATGATATTTTTTTGAATCACTTGTGTAATGGCTCTTAGAGTTGATCAAGTCCTTAAAGGCTCATTATGCACCCAGAAAGTGCGAAACAAACAAAATGAAAATAAATTGATGCAATTTAAAAAAAAAAATCAAAGACAGGATTTAGTAAGTCCTTTACTCTTGACGATTTTCAAAGGTAATTTTTGTTTATTGGCCCTTAAAATAATACAACGCAAAACTCTGAAGTGTTGGATCACTGCTGACTTTGTACTGCTGAACCTTTGTTCCTTTATTTGGGTTTTTGTTATATGTTTGAGCTATTTGACCCAATTATATCTATAATAACTTGCCTGCTGTCAGTGACATACCCAGAATAAAGCATAAGTCACAATGATACTAGTGTTGAGCAATCCGCGGTACATGCCGCCGTACATTTGAGAATATTTGACATACTGCTGCACGCTGGCAGGATAGAGGACGGCCCCTAACTATTAAAACCTTTTTTTAAATATTGTTGACAAATAAGTAGCGGATGACCTGTAACTTTAAATTATGTTGAAACAAACAAACAAGGCAGACATTTTAACACAATAGGCCTATTCATAAAAAGAATACTACATCCTGCAGAGTCATAGTGTCTTTAAGCAACTCTCTTAATTCAGCATTTAAAATTAAAAACATGAGGGATGGTTTCTTTTGCCCGGGTGAATGGCACACACACAAAAAAAAAACAGATTTTGGTGAATAAGATTTCTGATGATCTTTTTATTTGTTTTTCGAAGAAGTTTTCCAAACCTCCGAGCTCATTTGGAAATGAGACGCTCTGGCAGAATTAGTGCAGCGAAGACCAGGAGTTTCCTAATTGAATGTTCTCTCTGTTCTCTCTCCCTTTTCCAGGGTCAGTGCAAAACAACCATGCAGACTCAGGAAGTCCTGAGACAGCTGCGAATGCCCGTGCTGGATGATGTCTTGCAGTATGTGCGTGGACTGCCCTCCAACACGCTTATGGGCATGGGCGCCTTTGCTGCCATCACCACCTACTGGTTAGCCACCCGGCCAAAAGCTCTCAAACCGCCATGTGACCTCGGCCTGCAGTCGGTGGAAATGCCAGTGAGCAACCTCTTCTTTTCCCAGTTATACATCTAGACTATGTGTTTATGAGGCGACGGATGACCATCATAATGATCCTATTAGCAATCCAAAGTGCTCCAATAAACAGAAAAACCCATCAGAAGCAGCAGCACAATAAAAACAAGCCAAACAGTAACTGAAACATGACCCGTCTGCTGGAATGCAGAACAAACTGGGACAGCAGACGTTTTCCAGCAGGAATGTTAATGTTATCCTCTCCGAAAGCTTTTTCCAGAGACGGTGATGATGCATTTCTTCAAGCTGCGAGCCCTGATTCCCCCACTGTGCTTAAACCTTTATTACTGAGTGCAGCAGTTCAAACTGACAGGGTGAAACGGAAACAATATTGTTCTCCAAGTATAATTACACCTGCGTAGATATTTCTATATATATTTATATAATCCAGAGAAACTGGTACACTGGGTTAGTGGCTTTTCACAATTTCAGATCAGGCAGACTTGGAGCAGTAAATGGTTCTTAATAGCAGCCTCTGTATGTGTACTCTGATATAACACTAATCAGCAACATCATGATTAAATTGAAGTTAAATAGCAATCTTTGTCAGCTGTGGTGGAAATCTGCTTATTGATAAGGTCTCTGAAACAGTCTGGAGTCCTCGGAGTCCTTTATTGAATTAATGATAAGAAATACACTATAAGTGGATCTGTCAGTGCAGCAGCAGAGTCTCAGCAGAGCTGTGCAGGATCAGATGAACTGCAGAAGTTACATACAGTCTTCATGGCGTGAGAGTGAGGCAGGGTTGCCTCGGAGGGGTGTTAGCGACAGATGCTATTGGCCGTGGATTTCAGCCTCCTTGCTAGTATGCAGGCGTTCCATTCCAGTGGTCATGCGTTCGAGTCCAAGTGCAGGACTGTGCTTGCTTGCAAGACAACACTTTACACATGGCCTGCACCCATTTGTGTTTGCATCATCACTGCACATTTTGGCACAACTGCTGCTCTGTGTAGAACACTGATTCCCAAACAGGAGTACTTGTATTCCAGGTGGTGAAAAAAATAGATGTTTTGGTGAAGTAAATTGGAAGGGCTCCCGCGTCAACTGAAAAAAAAAGACATGCAAAGTGGTGTGATATTGATCTTATAGTGACATGAATGAATAAACAACCAGCAATTAAATTAAAAAAAAAAAAAACAGATGCAGAGGGGCATCTCCATACTGAGCAAAGTAGCAAGTAAGTAATGGTTTAACGAGCAAAACATCTGGCTTTTGCGAACTTGACAAAGGTAAAAATATCCACTTTCAACATTTAATTTCAATGAAATCCATCCAAATGAACACATTTTGAGAATGACGGTTGACTTGAGTTCAATTGATAGATATTTAGGAACCACTGGTGTACTGCATTTATTTAGCGGAGTGACCAAAGGAAAGTGAAAAGTGTAACGTGCCATGATGTTGAAGTGTTGAAAATCCACTCTTTTATGTTATCGCAGGGTGGAGAACGCGCAAGGAGGTCGGTACTGAACGACAGCGACGCGTTTTTGACTTACTACTACAGTGACGCACAGACGATGTACGAAGTGTTCCTACGAGGGCTCCGAGTATCAAGTGAGCTGCGCTCTTTTTTTTTTTCAGTCGAATGTGATCTTAACAGTTCTTCCAGTTGGTGAAGACTGAAGCGATACTTACTTTCCCTCACAGACGATGGACCCTGTTTGGGAGCCAGAAAGCCCAATCAGCCGTACGAGTGGCAGTCGTACAGAGAGGTGAGATGTCGGCCGCCGACGTGGTTTATAACGGCCAAGTCACAGCAAGTCCACAGTAAATCTGAATGGAAGAAACGGCCTTTTGTTTCTGCTTTGCCTTGCACAGGTGGCGGACAGAGCAGAGAATGTCGGCTCCGCCCTCCTACACATAGGACACTCCCAGTCAGGAGACAAGTTCATTGGCATCTTCTCCCAGAACAGACCCGAGGTTAAACAGACGCTCAAACAAACGTTTCCCCTTCACCATCAACTTCTCCATTTGCGACGCACAGACTCTTTAGCAACTCTTTTCTAGCCTGTGCCGTTCACCGCTCTTCATATGTTGTCGAAATGTCGATCACAAATGATTGCACTGTAACCCCAATGGTGGACTGAAATGGCCCCGTAGTGCAATGAAAAAAGTGAGTTAAATTGATTCCTCTGTGCATGTTCTCGGCCTTTTCAGTGGACCATCTCAGAGCTGGCTTGTTACACGTACTCCCTTGTAGCAGTCCCACTATATGACACACTTGGCAGTGAGGCCATCAGCTACATTGTCGACAAAGGTACTTTAAAGAGCGGCCTCACACACACAACCACACACACACACACACACACGTCGGTGTCATCAGGTTCCTTTCGATCAGGGACACTGATACTGGCTGCTTGTTTGTTGCTGTTTGTTTTTTCAGCCGCCATCTCAACAGTGATCTGCGATGTACCGGAGAAGGCTCAGATGATCCTGAGCTCTGCCGATGGGAAACAGGGAAGGCTAAACACGATTGTGCTCATGGAGCCGTTTGACAGCGATCTGGTGACCCGTGGAAAAGAGTGCGGCATCGAGATCATGAGCCTGAAGGATTTTGAGGTGAGAATGATGACTGAAGCCAATATTTTTCTCAATGTTTTGGTTAATCAGCAGATGCTAATTAAAATTTCCCACAGTTGGTTTTATTACTGTTTCCACATTCATATCTGAACAGAATGGAAATTAGACCCTGCAGCAGTGTGTGTTTTGACGCACAATGATGTGAATTATTCCTGGAGACGCGCCAATATCACTGTGTGTTGTTAATTTTTTTCCAGGCCCTCGGTAAAGCCAACCACCAGGAGCCAATTGTGAGTGGGACCACTTCGTTTGACCTTTGCGTGGCCTAAAAATGGGAGAAACGCCTTTCAGTTTCATTTTGACTTTCATGCAATGAAAGTTTTAAGAAGAAAACTTAAATTTTGCACTATACCAAATAGTAGCATCAGGTAGAAATGCACGAGCAATACAGGTTTGATATGTTTTAGTGAACATCTGTGATCTTATTACAGCCCCCTAAACCAGAAGACCTTGCACTAATCTGCTTTACGTCCGGAACCACAGGTAATAGCAACTGGTTCCAGCTGTGACTTTTTGTGAATTTTGCTTTATTTATTTATTTATTTTTTTAAATATAAGTTAATCATTATGATTTTTCTTTCCAGGAAACCCAAAAGGTGCAATGCTTACTCACGGGAACGTCATCTCCAACACCGCAGCTTTCATTAGAATAACAGAGGTAAACAAACACCACAGCTAAACAGTGTGTCACCGTCTCTGAGTAAATCTGCTATTCTTGTTCATTTATGTGTCATGTATAATATAAACTTAACATAATAAAATACAACAAAAAGCTATCATTAATCTAATTGATGTAAAAAAGCTAAGCCAATAATAACAGCGACACGTGACCAAAAAAACTTTTTACCTTTTATGCATTAATCTTAGAACGTTTAAAGTGATTTTGTGCCAGTCTCCATCCAACAGTCCAGCATCTGT
>CAAKHG010016579.1:0-14816 GCA_901007715.1 Dactylopterus volitans | reverse complement strand
GTGCTGCTTCATTTTACTGAACCTCCATCCTTCATCTGCCTTTTCACCCAAACTGACCAAGAGATAAAAGTCAACACCACTCATTCAGATTACGACAATCTATCCAACAGCTGTCAAGATTTTTATTAAATCCAGAAATAAACACCAACTCGGTGGCGGAGTCAGATGAATGGTACAAAAGTTCATGTTAGATCATCTTGAGAAATGTCACTGAACTACAAAGATCAGCCAAGGAGGGAAAGTTAGGATTTATATCTGTGCAAAACTTCCTGGCAGTCTAGTGACTGGTTGTTAAGATATGGTGAAGTCTGGAGCAGAATGGCGGAGTAACTCACTGTCGTTGCCAACCAGGAGAAGAACAGTTCCTGTGCGTGGTTTAATCTAAAACTCAACATCAAAGATAAAGGACAGAAGTAAAACGTACAATATTCTCCCACAGTATCAGGTGTTAATCACTGAAACACAATATGATTTTCAAGTTGGGGTGGTGGATTAATAATGTAATGATTTTTTTTTATCAAAGTATTACATTGAACAATTCATACAATTTTCTTGATAGATTTCTGAAATTAAACATTCACTATTGCATTTCATATTTGCACTGAATAAAATTCGGGTATGGAAATCTTCTCTCTAAAACCCAGCGTGACTCCGGCTGACCCTCCCTTGCCCCCCGTTTAATTTTCCTCTTCTTCCTCCTCATCTTTTTTTTTTTGTGAACGGCATCCAGGGCTTACTGAAGCCCAGCAGTAAAGATGTGCTCATCTCCTTCCTCCCTTTGGCCCATATGTTTGAGAGGGTGGTGGAGGTACAGTACATCATGCCTGACCTGTGATACATGCATGTGTTTTGTGTGTCCACTGCAGGTGCACTGCATGCTGAACCTCCATGACATTCACATATCCTATCTCCCCCTAGCTCACATGTTTGAGAGGGTTGTGCAGGTATGTCATGGATTTCTCCAACTCCGGACGCGCGGCGTCATGAAATCATACGCAGATTTCACAGTCGCAGGCTTGGTCTCAGAATAATTAGGAGGCAGCAGGCTTCCTTTGACTGTCTAGATTTAAAAGGTGTATTCTGCTGTACTTTAAGCTTTAGTAGCATGTTTTGGGCACCTCTCTCATTCTTTTATACATCACAGCTGAGTATTGGATCTCAGTGCCATTTTAATGCTCACTTATAAACAAAAACACTCAATTTAGCAGCAAACGGATCTTGAACAGATCCTTGTTTCCATATTGTTTGAACAGACATTTCTTGAATTATTTCTTTTAAAATTCTAATCTTGTGTGTTGAGAATGATTAAAAGAAGGAAAACTGATACTTCGTAGAAGTTGCACAGAGGGATTTCAAAGATCAGAAAAGGTATTAAGCCTCCTAATAAATGATCAGAAAAGAGCAAAGTAGTGTCATACCTGTTCCAAACTGTTTCATAGCCCGCCCTGTCTAGCTTTAAAGGAAAGAGAGTGTGTGTGGAATTATGAAGCCTTTAAAGGAATCAAGTGATTGTATGTGCTGGTTAACTCGTGTTCTTCTTTATGTGCTCTAATGATTTATTTCTTGCCAAAGGTTGAATTGCTTGGATAATACTGAATGTGTTGTGAGGTGTTTACAGCAGCACCCCTGGTGGCTAAAATGTCAAATGACTAATCCATTCTTTTTATCAGGGTGTCATCCTCATCCACGGGGCTCGAATTGGTTACTTCCAAGGAGACATTCGGCTGTTGATGGACGATTTGAAAATGCTGCAGCCAACAGTCTTCCCTGTAGTGCCACGTCTCCTCAACCGCATGTTCGATAAGGTTAAAATTTGAGTTTGATTACGTATTTGTTCACTATTTGACGCCAAACTGTCTATAGAGCGGAAAGCCAACCCTGCGTTCACCGCTGTTTTAAATGTTTTACTTTATTTAATCCCTCATTAACTGCTTCTGTAATCTGCATGGCTGACAGTAATCCTTCACTGGTTGTCCACAGGTGTTTAGTCAAGCCAACACGCCGCTGAAGAAGTGGCTGCTCGAGTTTGCGTTTAAGAGGAAGGAGTCAGAGCTTCGCAGTGGTGTGGTCAGAAAGGACAGCATGTGGGACAAACTCATCTTCAGAAAAGTGCAGGTAACTATGACGTTATCCTTTTAGAGGTTTTTTGTCTTGATTCCAGCCGATAACTACAAAAGGTTTAAAAAAAACTCCTCCTTCCTCTAACTGTTTTCAAAATATCTATTACAGAAAGACCCGTCCGAGAATTTTCAGACATTTAATAATACTCTGGTAAAATAAGGCAGGTTTTTTTTTTATTTTCCAAATTTCAAATGATCTGGCATATTGAGATTTCTAGATTCTCATTTTTCACACTATATTGAAAAATACATTATTGTGTCTTGATATAAAGTAAGTTTTTTTTATTTTTAAATCAGTTAAAAAAGGTAGGGGCATTAGAACTACTGTTTTTCGAGGTGATCCTATTAAGGTTCTTTGAGTGACCCTCATTTATAATATCAAGTCATTTAAAAGAAAATGAAAAAAATATCAACAATAAAGAATGCTAACAGCGGAGATGTAGTCTTGACTTTATCCCCAAAGCCATTAAAATGTGCTGATATGGGAAGATGGTTAAAAAACTGAAAATACAATAGAGTATAAAATACAATTAAAAAAAAAAAATCTCAATAGCAAAATCAGGTCAGCTGAGTCAGTGGATTCTTTTAAATCCTCCTTTATACTTTTATTGGAGATCCTTTCCTGATTTTTTCGACATTGCTTTTTTTTGTTTATGTGTTGCTTTGTATCGACGATTTTATGAATTTTCCTGCCGTTGTAAAGTTGATTTCAAATACTGTATAGTATTATTATCATTGTTAGAAGATCCAAATGTTGCATAGTCAACGCGTTTTTTTTTTTTTTTTAGCCCTTAATTCACCAAGATTTTAATCAACCACGTTGAGTTGTCTGCGGATGTTAAATTTTGTACGACTTGAACGCCTCTTTCAATCTGCAGGCCAGCCTGGGTGGACGTGTGAGGCTCATGATCACAGGAGCCGCGCCCGTGTCTCCGGCCATCTTGACGTTCCTGCGCGCGGCTCTGGGATGTCAGGTGAGCCGCGTGATGACATCACTGTGCGACTGCAGCAGCGGCGCTCATTTAAACGGGAAACATCACTAAGACTCTGCTGTGCCCACTCCAGTTTTACGAAGGCTATGGGCAGACTGAATGTACAGCCGGGTGCTCAATGTCGATGCCTGGGGACTGGTCAGCCGGTAACATCGCTAATTTCTTCTGATCCATTGCATTTATGTGCACAATACACATAATTACATCTGAACAAGTTTCTCAAACAAAGCTGTGAAAAACGTGACACAACATGTTCTGTGCTTCATGTTTACATTCTGCTCCTGAAGGCCACGTGGGACCTCCTCTGCCCTGCAACAGTATCAAACTGGTGGATGTGGCAGAAATGAACTACTTAGCAGCCAATGGAGAAGGAGAGGTGAGGACATCTAGGCTGGAAAAAAAGTTTTTGTCCCCTCAAACTTTGACATGGCATAATTTTGGGGAGAATTTAACGGGGCGTGATGATGCACAGCGCAGGGTTATCGGTGTCAGGGAGGGAGGAAAACTGCTGAATGTACCATGTAGCAACTACATGAATCCACTGTAAAATGCCTTACGCGTTATTTGGGGCTGTGACAGACACCACTTACTTGGAAATGAGTAAATCCTAACAAGCGTCATTGTAACCACAGTGTTTTGGAGGGAAGGGAACAAGGTCTGAAAGGTGAACGGCTCAAGACCAGCCGACATGTCAGGCTAGCAATTCTTAGGAAAAAAAAGAAGCTTGTTTGAAAGGTGGATGTCACAGTACCACTGGGTGATATTGGTTGGTTCAAGCTTACGTAAGTGTGTGTTTAATTATTCTTACATCAATAAAATATGATTTGATTTTGATAAAATACAAATATGTTGTATTTTTGGTGTACTGTGTAGATAGTACAGTATGACTGGATTGCAGTCTTTAAGGGGGAAAAAGGCATCCATCATTTCAGCTCAATTTGGGAGACAGCTGAAAGGATTTGACAAATCATCAAAGGTTGATAAGCATGTGAATATGTGAATAAAAATAAGAAGGGGCAAATTAAATTGATTGCCCAGTAGATTAGTGATTAAAAATATCTCTTTAGATAGTGTGCACCAAAATGGCTGAAAACTCTTCCTCGTCCATCTCCCGCCAGGTTTGCGTCAAAGGACCAAATGTATTTCAGGGATATCTGGATGACCCTGAGAGGACGGCCGAAGCAATCGACAAGGATGGATGGCTACACACAGGCGACATTGGAAAATGGCTTCCTGTAAGCGGAAAAACACTCTGATCTGGTGTCTTGACTACTGTTGTAGCCTGATGTACTAACGCTGCTCTGAAGGACTGCACAGAAAACATCAGCTGCAGCCTCCTTTCCTCAGTGTTCCCCTCTCCTTGTTCTTGGCAGAACGGCACTCTGAAGATCATCGACAGGAAGAAGCACATTTTCAAGCTGGCGCAAGGAGAATACATCGCCCCCGAGAAAATAGAAACCATCTATAATCGAAGTGATCCAGTGGCCCAGATATTTGTTCATGGCGACGGCTTACAGGTGACTCACAGGTTCCTCTTCCTCTGTGTCCTGTAATACGTGTTTGGTAGGTTGGAGCACTGATTTTGATGTATTTCAAAAGGCCTGCCTGGTGGGGATAGTGGTGCCTGATCCCGACTTTTTACCTATTTGGATCAAGAAGAAGGGCATTAACGGATCTTACTCCGAACTGTGCAATAACAAGGTAAGGTTTTATGACAATCAGCAGTAACACATCCTCATTTCTATACATGCTAACGTTTTTTCCCCCCGTTTTTTAGGATGTCAAGAACGCCATTCTGGAGGACCTTGTGAAGTTGGGCAAAGAAGCAGGACTAAAGACTTTTGAACAGGTGATTGCCGTCACATTTTAATCCAGTGCAACAAAATACCATGAAGTTTTTTTGCAGCATCCGGTCTATTGATAGTTGACATACATACGATATATATTTAAGTCAAGAATTGTTCTTCCCAACTTTTTTGACAGTCCTTTATTGTCTATGTCTTTTTTTCCTCATCGGAATATACGTATGTCCCTGTAAAATATAAACATGATGATGAACAAAAATATGTGATCTAACCGTTGGCTGCTCGAGCATTTATTTTGAACACTTTAACAAAATCCTCAGAAAACGGTGAAACAAATAATCACAAATGAATCACTAAATGAATCGTTAATGAGAGTAGTTAATCCCACTTTGGCCGTTTTCTCTCTGCAGGTGAGAGACATCACCTTACATCCAGTGATGTTTTCCGTCCAGAACGGCCTGCTGACGCCAACCCTCAAAGCCAAGAGGGCTGAGCTCCGCAGCCACTTCAGAGCGCAGATAGATGAACTGTACGCCAAAATTAAGATGTAAGCTTGGACCCAGGAGTGGGGAAGATGAGATATATATTTCAGGATATCAAAGAACATGTCATCATGTTGCTAGTTTATATGGGTTTAAATACATTAAGGGGAAATGTGACTTGCTTTAAAGTGACAAAGACTTTCACCGTCGGAATGTTTCGGTCCCTGAACACGTGGCACGTTTTCATGCTTTTTAGTTGTGAGACTGTAAACATGCTAATTTCAACAGTGACAAATATTGACTATTTATACGCCAGACTATTTAATGTTTTGGTAATCTATTTAAGTTGATATTTAATGTATTCGCAAAATCTGTAAATACTGTATTTGCTGAAAAATATTTGTATGATGCCTGATATGTTGTATTGATTCCTTGCATTCCCAATGTGTTCCTCGATGCTGTAGGCTATGGGACGGCCAAGAAAGCAGCTTTGAGCAAATGACAGTTAATCGCTAATAGTCGGAAACATTGTTGCTTGACAGATTTTATGTGGGTGGTTGGTTTGGGTTTTTTTTTTTTGTGTGTGTGTGCATTATTACTGCATGTTTTTATCAAGTTTAAGTGTTGCAGATTGCAGGATAAAGCGGCATACTGTCACGTGTACAATGCATAAATCTCCTGTATTTGGAAACCCTGTGGTTGCTCGGTTCTTTTAAACCAGCCATTTTTCCAAACTTAAATTCCAGATAATTCAGTGACTTTACTGATGGTGAATAATCCAGCATGTCTGCGTAAAACGGAACAGCGCTTGTGCTGTTTGACAAAAAGGTTTGTTGTGAAATTACTCGTGTTGAATTGTGATGAACATGCACATGTTGAGACCTATGTGATAGTCAAAGCCATATTGTTTTGTTTTTGTTTTTTTTAAGTAAATTCTTAAAAGGGCAAAGTTGTTTTGTTCTGGAGGTATGAGTACAATATTTGTTGACTGCATAAATTAAAACACTTTCCTCAGAATCTGTTGAGTTTTGTCTTAAAATCTGAAACACACTTTAGCCGTTTCATTAGCCGTAAAAGCATTTTGTTTTCTAATAATTTAGCAATAAAGTGCGTAGGTAAGTATCTTTGATACCTTCTACTAGTTATCAAAGTCTGCCATGCAGCTGAGCAGAAGCTGATCTGAGATTTCTCCATTGTTTTGTTCAAAGTTGTCCAGGCTCTCCAGGTAGTCCTGGTCGTCCTCCTTACCACCCCACACCTCATTAGATTCCACCAACGGACACACTCTGCTCTGTGACGACTGGATGGGTGCCTGGCTCAGTTCAATGTTGCCGGCATCGTCCATCAAATATGCCTGGTCCTCCTCATCCTGTCGGCGAACACAAGACATCCCGTACATGTAATTCTGCTGCATGTCGTGACCACTTGGCAGTCCTAATGGAGGACAGAAGGAACCCTAAACTTAAGTTAACTGACCAGGGTCATGATGTAGCTGACGCAGATCTCCTGTGGCAGTGGGTAACCTGGAAGAAGCCGCATGTTGAGTCTCGTCATCTTACCACCTGCACGTAATTCATCACCTCAGACATACTCGAGGATCTGAAGTTCCTGCACTCGGGATCGTGACACTTCTGGTACCAGACTTCCTCTTTGAGATCCACAACGATCCTGCGGAGGAGAACGAGACCAAATTAGACCTGGTGGATCTCGCTCATTCGCACGTTGCGCTGGACTTGGAACATTACGTACATGATGTTGTTGCTTTTATGAAATCTGCCCACATTTTCACACCAGCGGTATTTGGCGATGTCATAGACGAGCAGCTGCTCAGCCGCAAAGTAGTTCCATCGTCTGATGCCTGTGGAGGTGGACAGAGGAGGAATGACCACGGATGGGACCTGACCTGCTGATACATTCTGAGCTACAGTGGAAAGCCAAAGACTGGGCAGCCGCTTACTACCTCATTGTGCATCAACAACTCACAGTCTCACAGCCGCTTAATGTTCACACAAGGTTTGAGGTTGCGAAATTGGTATCGACTGACATTTCCTGGTGATAATTAATATGCCCCCGATATGCTTAACAAGCCGATTCAGGTCTGAGACTTGGCTGTGCGTAGTTTTACAAATGCCACACTGTTTTTAGTTCAACGCCTGGCAAAAAAAAATTGAACACGTATTTGTGATGTCTTGGAGCAGCTGCGTGTACATCTTTTAACTTGAAAAATCTCTAAAGTTCTTTTTAAAGGGCTACCCAAACTTGGCATATTATGTGCTGGTTTTAACCTTATTTTTTAATAAGAAACAAACTAAAACTTACACATAGAATGATTAAATAAGTAAAAAAGATTTCAATCACGTCTCTCACATAAGCTAAGACTGCCCGATTCAACATTCAAGTTGCTTAAGCAGACAAGATCACAAATCCAAGCTGTGTTTCAATCCATCTGGGTATCGTCACAGAAACTGGAGACATCTCGCCTCACACACTGAATATTCATGGCCTGACGCGCTGCCCTGCCCTTAAGTGCTACATATAGCACTTTTGACGAACTTTCAGGGTCGCGAGTAGGACATGATGTGCCGGAGCACATCCTGTATCAGCCCAACAGACGCACGCACATCCTTGTATGCCGTCCTTCTGAACCACCGTGAGTATGAAGCCATCCACTTCCTGGTGAGGAGACGACAGGCTGCCAGAGAGGGAGCCTGTCATTGCCAGGGGAAGAAGAATATTAGCAACAGTTCAGAGGCACCTGAAAAACATCAACGTAAAAGTGCTTTTAAAAACGTATAAGCATATGCGGACGCGGCGGAGTGAGGCGTCGTTACCTGGATTTGTCGGTGACCCCTGCTGACAGTGAGCCCTCATGGTTTCGCGATCCTTGGGTTCTTCGGCGTCCCACGTGAGAATCCTCTGGCCTGTGAAGCTGATGACGCGCAGGAATCAGCTCCAATGTTTGCTAGAGAGGACGTTTGCAACACAGAGACGGCGGCGTTTTCAACATACCCCAAGTTGCAGACTAAAGACGCCAAGAACACGCTCTCCTCCGCGGAAACACCCTTCTCCGGTTTGGTCACGAACTCGTTGTCTTCTGCCAAAGTGAAGGCGACGTTCTTTCCCATTTTTGAAGACTTGTAAAGGCGGAAGTTTCTGTTCTTGGTGTAGACTCCTGTTTTGAAAGCCATTCCAGAAAGCCACAGGTTCATGAAGGTGATTGAGTCAAAGAGTGTAGCTATTAAGGGAGGGAGTTAGGTCAAATCAATTAAATTAAATCGTGGTTTCTCTTACCAAGATCGACAAAGACACAATCTTGGCCATCCTTGTTTTTCACCTGAAGGAAGTTGAGGTCTTCTTGCTTCCGCCTTTTGGTCTGCGGCGTTTCGGCCTCCTCACCTGCCTGTGCCGGCCTCGCCTCTGGATCAGCATTCACTCTGCTGTCAGTGCACGGTTGAGAAAAATCACACTCAGGCTCACGGCTGAAGGATAAATGAGAATATGTATGCGAACAACAGGTGAAAAACAAACCTGGATCCGCTGTTTCCTGCAGCTGAATCAATCTCATCACCCAAACTACCTCCGTTTTTGGTCATGACTTGTTGCAGGATGCCATGAATAAAGGCGCCTGGAGGAAAAATCGGACCTAACATGATTAAACATCACCTAAATAAAATGGGGGGGGGGGGACGGAAAACTTCTATGCCACAACATACCGACATGCGTGTTGTCTTTAAAAGCTGCGTTGTCAAGATTGAAGACGAGATGTCGACTGAACTTCTCGTCCGTGCTGGAGTCGAGGTTGAGGACGTTTTTCGCGGAACATCTCAGACCATAAATGTCCAGCAGCTTTTCACAAACATACTGTCGGCACACAAAGGAAAGAGGGTAATACAGAGTGTGTCTGGACACATTTTGGAAGAGACCCACTTGAACTTTGGCTTTACAAGTGGAAATCCACAATTACAAACAATATTGTAGTTTGTAACATTGTACCCGTATTTTTCACAATTTTATAAGCGACAATTTTTTCATGTAGGTTTGGATTATTGAGGCTCTGTTGTATTTTTTGCTCCATTCATATATATTTTTTTGCCATTCCTGCTCTCATGTTTTACAAGAGTGGTTATTTTCGATAACACTTTCTATGGCTTTAGAATTGTTAAAAAAAAAAAAAAAAATTCAAATTGTCATCCCTATGTGAAGCAGGAAAATGCGAAATAAGATTCATTGACAGAGAAAATGGAACCAAACCTGGATGAGCAGCGACACCATTCTTTTCCCATCCGCCTCCTTGTTTGAGGGCTTGTGGAACTCCAGGTCAAAGTAAAGCTTGCAAACAGCGCCCTCTGGTATCACCTCGTAGCAGTGCATCAAGGACTGCCTGTAGGTCCTGAGAAAACCAAAGCGACGTTCACCAGAGCTGCGCATGAAGAACACAGAGACGCTCTGACGCACCCTGACATTTACCTGTAGTAATGCCACAGCTCAGTGTAACTGGTGACCAGGAAGATCCTTTGGCCCTGGAGTGCATTTTCTTTTTCAAGCGCAAAAACATGTACAGACTGAGGAAGGAAAACAGCGCTGTCAGCTTTTTTCACCGGAAAATAACTCTATACAGAAGATATAACCTAAGTGCCACTGACATGGTTTTTTTGGGGTTCAATTTAATATCACCCAGATATCAAGTTCATACTTTTTCACAGCCTCACATCTGCTAAAGCATGAAAGTTTGATGGAAATCAATATGGCCTAAAACATTTTTTTTTATGTGACTAACAATAACAGCTAACGTAATGTCATTTACTAGATTAGAGAGAGCTGTGCCAAAATAAGCATGACAAAATGGATAGAAACGGCTTCGTTTTAAGATCTTGTGTCACTGACTTATTCTCCTTAGAAAGGATTAAACCTGCACAATCCCACTGTCACGGCAACGGCGGCCGCCAGAGTCGCGCAAAACATTTTAAACCTGCGAGAATAAATCACTGGTTTTTAAGCCTTTTTCTCGAAATCGGTACAGCCACGGAGGCAAAGGCACCTCTTTGCAGCTCCGAGCGAAGCCGATGGCCAGACTTTGGCGGGGGAAGAGTTTCCAGATGGAGGAGGGCTGGCAGGGCCACAGCCGAGGTTTGTAGCGCGGGACCACGGGGTTCTGCTGGAACGCCGCGGCGAGCTGCTCGACCTTCTTCAGCCGGTCGCCCCACTTCTCCATCCTCAACCGTCTCGCTGACGTCTTCTGTGCAGGTTCTGCTGCATCCGCAAGGAGGCTTGTTCAACGCCGGTGCCCCTCCAGAGAGAATGGTGAGGCGCGTTCGAGTGTGTCCGGGTGGGGTTCAGGACAGCAGAGGCCGGGACTTTGATTCTCTCGTCATCACTCAACCTGTAAAAACATGTGATGGTGACTGATTTGATTGATTCATACAGCGGAGGCGGGAGGCAGTTTGTCAGCCTGACATCTAAAATTTCATACTGGCATTCACGTCTATAAAGTGTGATGGAATACATAAATAGCACGCTTATATCCATAACCATCCATAACATCATAAAGCAAACGCACAATAAAAGAACTGGCTGAAAGGAGTCAGTCCACAGAATAACAATATTTAGTTTTGATAGTTCAAATAAATTAGGTTTTATAGGTAGACATACAGTTATCTGTATTTAGTCACTTATTTACTTTTTTTGCAGCGCCACTTTCATTTATTGTTTTAAAAGATGAGATTATTTGCTTAGTAAAAGTCAGCACAACACTTCAATAAAACTCATACAGGCTTTAAATTCAAATGTTCACTTTGAAAGTACACAATCAAGAGCAATAAGACACTTCTATAACGTTATATGACCTTATGACGGGATTTTTTTTTTTTTTGCTCAAATAATAAACTCATAGTGTTATAACGTGACGTAAGTTAAACAGTGGAGCAAATTAAATAAATACGCAACACTTGTATACATACGTATAACAGAGGTTATTGACCCGGTCGGCTCCAAGTTCCCGATGAACTCATGAAATCTAAACAGCACCAACACGAGAGCTCCCACACTGAGCATGCGCATGAAATTCTCCGCGCGCGGCGTCCTAAAGAGAGAAAACAACTCACCGTAATTTAAAACTCAAACCGTCACAGTCCGGCGGCGGAGATTAATATGCTGCCTCAGTCCGCGGTAATCCGCCTCACTGCGGGAAATCTGCCGCGCACAGTTCCGTGTTTGTTTTCTGGCGCGCCCGGAACTGACGTGCTAGCCGAGTGACGTCACTTCCCGTGGCCGTTCTTGGAAAGTAAAAGCCTCCGCTGCGCGAATGGCTGAGCAGCTGCAAACGGTCATGAACTAGAAATAACTCATCCTAGACGCAGAGCCCGGAGCGGTGGGCGAAACCGTGAGATTAGGCTTCGATCCGATACCACGCCATGCAGGGCGAGCACTGCTGATACTGACACCAATGCTGTATAAGCCATTAAAACGTAGGAGCCTCTTATCAAGACAAACGACAAAAATATTTCATATATCACTATTATATATTGTATCGTTTCAAAGTGAAATAGCATACATTTTCAATGAATAACCAGACCGAATAATGAAACAGAAACACAAACTGTCCCGTGATCGCTCTTCTTTCCTTCAGTTAAAACCGTGGCTCTTAACCTTGAAATCAGACTGCAGCATTTTTAATTTGCACTTTGTTTAGTGAGGAAATAGTTGCAAAACTGCTGATCCCCATTGGCCTCAGCTCTAACTTACTCTTTGTGTTTTAGGTCAACAAAAGGACACAGTCACAATTAGGCTAATAAGAGGCCAGAAACTTAAACTGATGTGTCTGTCCTGATCCAACTGATGCTAAAAGGAATATAGAGGATCATTAGTATCGATATTCTGGGATAGATCCGGCCACTCTTACTTAAATGCATATAACTTTCAGGCAGATTTTACAGAGTACAGCAAGAAAAGCAGGAGTAAATCCATGCTAGAATCGCACAATCTTATATGCTTTCCTAAATATAATTAGGAATTAAATGATCAACTCACTTTCATTGCAAGAAAAAGTGAATATTTAAAGAAACAAATCGTGAGACTGAATTTTTGATTTACAACATGGCATGCCACAATATATTCCTAAATTTTTGATTAATCACTTTATAGACTATTAAAAAAACCCACTTATGATTAATCGCGGAGAACTAGGAACTCTAAGTTTTAATGCTCAGCTGGATTAGGAAAGGATGGGATGTTGTCTGTCTAATGCAACTGCTGATTCTCCCATTTGTGGTCAAACAGTTGAGCATTCAACAGTGTTGGCAAGGCATCGATGTGCTGAGAGGAAGGAAGCGAGTGGAAGTGCAGAGGTGGAACATAGTCATGCAGAGGAGGAATTGGGTGCGGAAAAGCAAAGAAAACAATGTCATGCCCTGCATGCAGTCATCAGGTATGTGTGCAATAAGAAATGCAACGCACAGAACATTTATCACCGGATATTCAAGTCGTTGAAGGACAAATAATAGTTATGGCGCTCTGTTTTGAATTTGACCCTCGCGAGCACTTTTTATCCAAACTTTTTACTAAATTCTCACTTTTTTGTTGGTACCTGATTTGAAACCTGATCTGGATGAAAATAGATTCCGCTTGATACTTGATGTTTCGTGCTCTCCTCTTCATGTAATTTTGGAAATTATTCATCATTATTAATCTACCAAAACCTATTGAATATATATTTTTTTTAACAATAAAGCAAGAGAAGGATGTTCTAGTGGCCAGTCTGTGCAGGATTCATCGTGACAACAGTCAGTGTTTCAGTGGCTATGTGTGAGTATTTATTTGTTTATCAGACAGACCTGAAAACGTATCAACTAGTCCTCGAAACCTCGAAATTACTTCTCATTACTCAAGAAACAAAACATAGACAGAAAGCAATGTTTTGCTAGATAAGAATATCCTGGTTTATATACCGACATGCCTCTACAACTGACTCAGGTTCATATTCTACGAGGTTACTATGGCAGCTTGTTGGCAAAAAACAAGACACCAGGGCTCCCAGTGGCGTGCTATTTCCTTCCACAGGAAAGGAAAAGGAGTTGCTTCATGAGATAAGTTTTTTTTTTAACTTCCCACAATGATCTGCAAGGAATAGTCCCACCCCTTCAGTGTGGTACACACGGACCTGATTTCTTGATTTACTTCCACAAATTGATACTCCTTGCCTAAGGTATGTGGATCTTCAGTGTTTACTTTTCATAACATGGTTCTCATAGTAAGGGCTGGGAGGAGGAGAGCTGTCTCTGACGAGGGAGAAACATGAGAACAGCTAAGCGAGGGCTTATTAAGACAAGGAATCTGAAGTTCAACAGATCAGACTATTTCTGGACATTTCGCAACATCATGGGAGTTTATATTCAAGTTCAATCGGGCCTTTGAATTCTTCTTTCTTCTGTTGCAGCGGCTTGCTGAGATAATAACAAGAGAAGAAACGCCATTTGAAAATGTGCTACACGGGAAGACCCCTCCTTGCTGCTGTGATGCTCATATCTCTCTACAGCAGAGTAAGTATTATTTCCCTTCCACTTCACTTAAAAAATGTAATACTGTCAGATTAAATAACACACTCTCTTGTCCTGACGCCTTACTTTTTTGTTTGTTTGTTTGTTTTTAAATCCTTAACCAAAAGGTGAGTGCAGCAGAGCAGCTGGGCATGGCCCCCAACGCTGTACATGACCTGTACAAAGGATGCCAGGAAAAGGCTGTGGAAAAATTTGTCCGTTCGGGCGTGTTACAGCAAGAGCTGAACAACAGTCAGGAATTCCAGAGGGCATGGGACACCAAATGCTCAACGATCATTCCAGGAGGACTCAAGGAACACACCAGCGCGCTTCTGGCGTACGCTGGCGGGAGCAGAAATTTCAGAAAGTCCTTTAACGACGAAGTGGAGATGACGGGCGGCAATGTGAGCCAATATGAGAAAAACTTCCATTTCAAGTCTCTCCACTTCCTGCTCACGGATGCCATCAGGCTGATGAGTTCAAAGCGGTGTATAAATGGGTATCGCATGTCAGGAAAACCCTACAAAGCGCAAAAGGGGTCAAAGATTAGATTTGGAAGGTTCTCCACATTTAACACAGATCTGTCAATGAAGGAGGACATCTCAGAGGATATCTACTTCAACATCACCACTTGCTTCTTTGCCAAGCTGGCAGGCTTTTGTGGCATAGCTGAGGACAAGACTGTCTTATCTCCATCTGAAGAGTTCATCGTGAAGGACGTCATAGAAAGACAAGACGTGGACATAACATACACTGAGATCATTTTGGTGCATTCGCAGCTGAGCGCCGAGCACAACTGTTACAGCTTCTCAAGGTGAGACTTCAATTTTCTTCATAGACTGCAGTTTGATAAGAGAGATCACCGTTATGAGGAGAACCTCTCTTG
>CAAKHG010016578.1:76655-86746 GCA_901007715.1 Dactylopterus volitans | reverse complement strand
CTGCTTCGGAGCACGATGAGGGAGAAAAAAGAGCCTGTTTGGATCAGCCTTGTGTGTGTGTGTGTGTGTGTGTGTGTAGGTTCTGTGTGAGGACTCGCGCTCATGAGATTTGCGCTCTGGTCAGTAAAGATTTGGCCGCAGCCCCAATTGGATTATTCGAGATTGTCTCATTTGGTCTGATTGAGAGCAGGTCATGTTTGTAAACAGAAAGGACAGCTGACTTAAGTTCATGATTAGGAATTTTGCGTGGCTGCAAGCTGTTTGTGTGCCTCCACATGTGTCAGCGGAGGCTAATCCGATTTGGCTGAGGGAGTAATGATGCATTTCCTCTGTCTTTGCCACCATCACCGCATGATACGCCTGCGTTTTCTCTCCTGGAAAAAACATAATTTTGTGCTTCCTCCACTCACTTTTATGAGAGCATATTAGAGAAAACAGAATAGCCTGGGGGTGTGTTTTATGTTTACTTTCCCTGCTTGTCTGGTCCTGCTGGAGTCATTTATCTTCTGTCTGGAGCATGGGCCATCTGTCATTCATTAAACAGTTATATCTCTGTTTTATTGGCTGAGGAGCAGCAGTCCATCAATTGGTGGAGTGACAGGCTTAGACAGCAATTTAAGGATTTGGACACTTGTCACTGACACAGAGCGAAGAACGTGGAATAAATGGAAAAGTGCGGCTTAAATAGCAGTGGGGTGTGTGTGCGGTGGAGGGGATTCTTAATTTCTTCACTTCCCATGGCAGACAAAGCCAGGTATCATGAACTTGCATAATCAAGCCTAACATTATTTGCATTAACCAGAACTAACAGTGATAAATATCTGTACAAATTTGGAACTGTGTGTTGTTCCACCACTGAATATTGTCCCATCCTGATATTAGACCATATTAGCAATAAATGCTTCAACAGTCATTTTAGCTTGTGCATCTGTTGGAGGGTACCAGAGGTACCAGCTTCAGAGAGCAGAAGTGTAACAAAATATTACCTGCAAACAGTTCATTCCCCCTGGCAAAATATCAGCACTTGTGTTCTTCGTCTGTTTGCCGAGGCCAAGTCAAAGAGAGTCTCATACTTCCACGAATCATAAATTGGCCAACTCAGCAGTTTCTGAACTGCGCCTTTTTAATTATGTATGAAGATTCCGACAATCCCACAGAGGAGTGTCCTTTTTCTATCTTCCGCAGTGAAAAAACAAACAAACAAAAAAAAGGGCAAGAATCCAAATAATGTTGACTCTTCTCTGCTAAGTTTAACCCAGAGGGAGGAAACAACCAGCGATGCCAGTAGAGGCTGAGCTGGGCCACAGCAGAGCCTGGAGATAACTGCTCGCATCCGCGTGATAGCGTCCACAAAATGATCATGCTTGCGCTTCCAAGAGGCACGTTAGCATGCTGAAGTTAGCTAATTGGCACGAAAAAAAACAAAGTAAAAGGACAGAATGGGAATGTCAACAGTTTTTGGCGATGAACCAAAGTGATGGAATATCTGGAATCTGGTGCTAGACAAAAAAGCAATGCAGTCACCACAGTTTGCACTACGGAGGGCTGAGTGTGTGTGTGTACCAAATTTCAAGGTGATCCATCCAACCTTGAAATGCCAGGACATTTCCCTCAAAACTATAAAACTGAACTTCATAGCAGTGTCAAGAAAACAAGTTATTAGGATTATTTTAGAACAGTTAATACAACTTTTAACCGCGGTCCATCCGGTGGCTGTGTCAACTGCATTATTGTGCCGCTATATTGCGAGTTGGCTTCATCCTCTGGACATGATGTCTCTGGAAAAGTTCATGGCAAGAAAAAGACAAACAGCCGAAAAATGTTGAATATTGTGAAAAAAAAATAAAAAACAGTGTTCATATTTCATTGCTGTTTAACCCTCGAGGTGTTGATGAGGTTCAAAGACAAGGGTTTACTGAACAGATCCAATGAAAATGTCAACATCAAACTCCTCCTGAAGGGAGAATTTGTTGCAGAGGTGTAGCATGATATATGATGGTAAACATGCACTGGTTGTATACAGTATGTATATACAATATGGATACAATGTGTGTGTATATACACAGTACATAGATCAGCTGTAACACTGAAACCACTGAATGTTTATGTATATATTCATATATACATGTGTATGTGTATATATGTATATGTCTATGTACATGCGGTCCGTAGTTCTTTTTCAGACTTTGCCAACATTCTCTTTTTACTCTCAATTAAAACATCATGTATATCCACTGTGGCATTTAACAAGTTTCAACACGTTCTTCACCGCCTGTGATATGATCAGCTCCCGAGCGCAGCAGAGGCCGAGCATAACGGCTTCATGAATCAGCTCCATCAGCTGTTAATTTTCTTTCTTTTTTTCACCGTGCCTGGCAGCGCTCGGGAGTTTGAATCAGAGCCGTCTTTGGCTGAAGCGCAGCGTGGCCTTCCGTTACTCTCTGTCACCTCAGAAATAGTTTGTAGCTTGTTGTACCTTGAGACTTGCACTTCATTTTTTTTTTTCTTTTTTTTATAAATGCCAATTTCTTTACACCTCCAGCCGTCGTGGAGCAAAATTATGCACCGGGAAATGACTTCTGTCTACCTGATGGATTCCCGTAGCGTTTTGGTCTCTGACAACTACAGAGTCAAACATGTGGCTCTTGCGTTTCTTGATGCTTCGCTGTGTTAACTGGTTATGTGGTTAAGATTTATGGCTGAGCTGGGAGTGTACAGGGAACACAAATGCCGTAATTCCATGCCATAATTTCACCGAGGTTTGAACATTATACTTTTATTGCAACATCTTGCTGCAGCCTCTTCTATTGCAGTTGCACCCTGGAGAATTTGTCTTGCCAATTTTTTACCTTGATGAGTCATTCCCCTATTATTGGTAAAACAATAGTAAATAGAAACACACACTCATTTACATTTCTGGAAATTTAAATGAGATCTGGTAGGTAACAAGTCTGTCTGAAGGGACGTTAGGGATTCCTTAGTCACTTTACAAGTACAATAGATAAATTAGTTTTTTACTCCTTCCTACTCCTTTTTTGAACATGTGTATGCTTTGTTGATGTATTTTTTATGTTCTATTCTTTTTTTTAAATTTTGTTACACATGTTCGAAATAAAAAAATAAATTCATTTCAGTTCAATTCATCCATAAATCCTAGTTTCATAGTCAAGAAAGGTCCTTCAAAGCTGCCTCAGGAGAATACAGTGTTTCAAGGAACTGAATGTAAACAAAAAAACGTCAAATCATAGTACATTTAGATCGGACTGTATGGGATCATAGCTCTTTAAAATGTATGTTATAAAAACTGCCTCTTCCATATTTGTGAATGGCAGTGGGGCCGCAAAAAAAAAGTGTTGGTCATATATTTTTTTTCCAGAGTTGGTTTCTTTCATTTCATGTAGAGTTTATCCCTTTAATGTCTGTTCAAGTGTCAAATTTTCTTACAGGTTTGGTTTTAATTAATGATTCATCCTGTAAACCATAATCATAAACTAAAAATCATAATTAACAGCAACTCTTAGTGAAATACCGGGAGTTGCAGAGAGGAATTCACTCCTTAAGCTTCCGTTAGCATCTGATTAAGACATGACCGTTTATGGGTTTGATCAGCCTCGACCCTCACAGACCGGCCTCATTCTGCAGCCGCCGTGCGTACGTGTACGTGTGTGCGTGCGTGCGCGCTGATCCATAATGCATGTGATCCTTTTGACTAGACGCCTGCTCTCATGAAAATGCCCTTTGCTTTGCCTCTGTCCACACATTCGAAGCTTTCATCTCCGCTAACTCCAATTCACAAAATAGAGGTGGCAACCCTCCGCCAAGGCCGAAGCCATCCTTTATTCCATATTCAGTCCCACGACTGAAACCATCACCCATGTCTGGATGTAGTATGAGCAGTATTATTAACGTGGCTGATTTCCTTGGAAAATAATAATGATGTCAAAGGATATCCTGTTTTGTGATCGTGAACAATGCAAATCCACAATCGAAAACCAACATCTTTCTTGAAACACTAGAAATATGTGTGATTTATTTTTCCCTCATAAAGCTCTGTGCAATACTTCTTGAGAAAATAATGAAAAAGTCAACACGGCTGATCTGGCAAAGTGGGAAAAAAAAAAAATCCTGGCTCTTCCCTTTGAACCAGAGCTCCACTAAAATTTACTGGATTGGCATCGTTCCATGAAATTTATCTTAAATTAGTCCTGCAGTTTTATGTGGAATCCTGCTGATAAGCCAGCAGGCATCTAAGAAAATAACCTTTTTTGCACAGTTCATTAGATTTACAATTATGCTGATGCCTTAATGGACCATATGCTGCCATCAATGCCGTTTTATTTTAACAAGATAGAAACGCGTTATGTGTTTATTGTCATCACCGAGCAGCAGACACTCCGTGTTTCCAGGCCCATCATGCAGTTACAGTATATAGAGCATGAAGGGTGCTTCACTCAATTCACGAGGTGCAAAATGAACCAAATTGTGACTACATAAATCACACTTTTACTCTGCAAGAGCGCGCTGCGGCCTGCAGTTGCTGTAGAAACACAGAACAACACTGATCAAAGTGTTAGCTGATTATCCTGCGAAGGCTGTGTTGGCGCTGTATGTCACCCTCTCATACCTACCAGGTCAGCCAATGACTCGAGGAGCAGTATGTACATTATGTACAGTTTACTGCATGGAGGTGTCCAGGGCTTCTGTGTGCGCTTTGCGGTGTTTGTCTGAAAATCGATATCGCATGTGTTTTTTTTTCCCTAAAATCAGCCAAAAATTGTTGAATCTCAGCGCATCTTCCACTCGCTCATTCTCCTGTTAGAAAGTTGCTCTCACATGCCTTTGGAAAAAAAAACTGTGAAATTGATATGAATAACGTGCAAACGCGCTGAATGAGAACACTTCACACTTACCAGACACTTCGCACACCAGCTCTGCAGAGATGGTATGACTAGCAGTTTTAATTGAAATATTTCTGGTTGCTTTGACTTAAGGAGGTAAAGGATTACACAACATCGACCGTTTGTTTCAGTATTGTAGCTTTCGAAATTCTACATTCGACCGCAGTCTATCACCAAGATTTGTTTCACGCAGGCCTGCCTTACTGTTAGCATAGCAGAAGTCATATTGGAGGATATACTTTTGAGAAACTGATGAATATTTCTCCTGCTATAAATGGTGATATGGAGCATGACGGAATCACACGGCTATTCCATTGTTCTTACCACTTTAATAGGTGAAGAGGTCAATTTCTCATTGAAAGGCCCAGAAAAAAGACACAAAAAAATTGGCAACAAACAGCTTTGCATCTTTTCAAGCTGCCTTTTGTGTTCTGTCTCAATTTGTTGCAGTTTAGAAATGTAATCCAATCAGCACTAACATGGCTTAGAAGCTATGGGGTTTATTTGCTATCATAAATTAGTATCATAGTCCTTGGATCAATAGTATATTCTGCTTTACACATTAGGCGCCTCACTGAAGGTCCTCTGAGGCGTACACCGCCGCCACCACAGGCTGGAGTAAAATCAATCTCAAACAACACAGCGTGGAAATCAGATTGATTGCAGCACCTGAGAGTATTGCTGTCCCTCAAAGTCCCTTTTGGAGTCTACTTGAAAACAAGCTGTCTGAGTAACGGATGCATTCATCACCTTCAAACCCTGACGTGCGTTCTAGTTGGACCGGCAGCAGAGCGAGGCGATTGGCGATGGAGCATGTTGTCGCGCGAGATACCTCCGAAGCCACCCATCACTGCGCTGACAACACATGCGGCCATTACAGTGTATCACGGGGTCAATATAATCTGTTATTTGATGGAGAATTAATCATCATCTGTGCCACAGCAGTGCCGTCTGAGACTGTAGTAGTGAAAACGGTCGGAGACTATGAGGCGATTTATTATTTATGGGTTGGGGGGCGGTGATCAACATCATTCCATTCATCACTGTGTGTACACTCACTCATATTGCCTCTCCATAAAATAGGGATATATGTTGTTGTATGTCAGACTTTAAAGACAAGTGGGTTGATCAGCATGGTGGAACTCGGTAATGAAGGATAAGAAAATGGCCGTTGATATTTCATTTTTTTTTTTCCCCGACGTCAGCAAATGAGCAACGAACGGGGTTTTAAGTCCAGTGTTGCCTGGAGCCTTATGTGGCTTGTTCCTTTGTGTCACAGAGTTCATTTGTTGTGCAAAAACTAAGAACAGATGAATAAGCTACACCGCAGCGCTATGATGCACAGAGAAACAAAGCACGGCGGTTAGGGTTTCCCACAAAGGGCCAACATCACCGCGGCACTGCAGTCATGCGCAGAGTTCATGATCATGAGCCCTGCAAAATATGGTGTCATCCTAACACGCAGTTAGGATGAGAAGAAGGAGCCGTTGTTAAGTGCAGATTGCGCATTTTATTCTCATTACTCGCAGTTCTTACTTGACGAGGATTTAAGTAAATTTGTTTTGACCAACAGGCTCAGACACAAGTGACAGTAAAACCGACTGGGATTTTGCAGAGGTTAACAAAGTAAGTCTGCAGCGCTGAGGAACTTGGTGAGAAATTGTTTTCTAAAGACTTTATTTGAACATGTTTGAAATAAACCAAAATAGAGTAAGATATATAAGCAAGGAGACAAAAGAATTCTTAGGCAGAATCCGAAAATACATGGATCATGAGTATTTCAAATCAGGTCATGCATTTTCAATACGAGTAGAGAGAAGTAAGAAACTTCTCTAGTCACACCCACTTTACTGATGTATCTTTTTGAACAAAAATGAAATAAAACGAGCCTCAGCTAGCTGCCGTAAGAGTGAACGTTGCCATTAACAGTCAAAAACAAGACACCACATTCAAGCCAAACAAGAACAAAATAGTCAGAATAAAACCAAACCAAAAACATTCAAACATGCAAATCACCCATCCATCCAGTGTCCGTTTCTTAAATGGATTATGGATTAGTCTAAATAATCTTTTGACTTTCATCACTGATCTACATGATTTCCTTTCTTGAGTGCCGTTGTTCCATAAATTAACCCCTTTGGTTGAGACAGTGATTTTTAGCATTAATTCTCACTGGCTTTTTTTTTAACCAAACGGGTTACTCTCATGTCATGGTTACTTTCTCCTCTTTGAAACAATCCCCGGACACATTTTTGGACAAGAGTGGAGACATTAGAAGGGGACTGGAAACAGCATGAGGGTCAAAGCATCAGCTCCTGGACAAAGGGGCAACCACTCCGACTCCGAGGAACAAACATACAGGGCACAGCCGGATCAACTGTGAGAGGGCTGACGGCTCGCCGACGCTCCTGGCACGGTACGAAGCCAACAGGAAGCAAACAGGCTTAATCAAGAACTCAATGTGGCCGACAGCGCCGGCAGCCAGCTCGACAAAAATTACACGGGTAACAAGCAAGCGTTGCACGAGCTAGGTTCAGACGCACAGAGACCACCAGCCACCTCCTTTTACACGGATGAATGACAGAGGCAGCGACTCGCTAATCTACCTCCTGCAGCGCTGACATCTGGATGCCAATAACCGCGGTGGTAAATGTTATTAGCCTCAGATTCCCCAACCGTTTCACGGGACACAGCCAGAGCTGAGATAAGCTGTTTCTTCGTCTTCAATTCAGCTTTTAAAATTCACCGCGACTGCCTCACCTTTTCCATTCCACTGTCGGGGAGCCTCTTTGAAATGGCCATCATCATTATCAGACCATGCAGGGCAGTCTGTTTTGATTCTGACCCTCTTCCCGGCCCCCCACGAAACCACAGAATATAGATCCGAGCTGCCGGGTCACCCCCCCCCCATCTCCTCTAGTGCCGCAAACCCAGTTGCCATGACATAAAATGAATCGCCAAGCTAATCTGGCATTTGTGCTGAAAAGGTTCACAAGAACGAGATACCGCCAATGAGACAAAGAGGTTAAAGATGAGAGATAACAAAGCCTGAGTGAAGGGAAACGTTTCCGTCAGGCGTGTGACATGTGTTTTGTCGGGGATGCTGATAGCTTAACACACTGCGAGCGAATATCATCACGCGGAGCCGACACAGATGATAAACAGCTCTGTGCGCGGATGCGACGACACACGGGAAAGTTCACCTCTAGCTTGCTCCAGCTCGCTGTACACAACATACATTATGGAAATATAGTTTATTAGGGCTTACAATATGTATTGCCCTGTTTCAGTTCCTTTACGGCGCACCATTCATTTTCCACTGGTTCTCATATCACTTTGTCAAATTAATTTAAAGCTGCACTTTGAAATAAAGGTTTCACGGTAAAAAAAAAAAATCTATCAATATCTGTTTATTATGATTCTGAATTATTTCACTCTGGAGTCTGCCAGTCACTAAAGGGCCACCACGCACACCCGTCATTGTTCCTCTGTCTAGGAGCAAGCAGAACACCTCATCGACCCACAGAAAAAGCTATAGCCCTTATTGAACGGCTTCCTCTCCCAGCGGCCATTATCTTTACTGCCTAGTTACCAGATGGAGCCGCACAGGACTGGCACACAAAGCGACCTCATGCACCTCCTTTGAGTGAACAGATGGACCATGAAGAGATGGGCGATATCACATGGCGCAAGGGATGCAGAGGGGGTGCTCGCTGACCATGTGCAACAAGGCCATACTTTGACAAATGGAGAGAATAGACCCTGGGCAATTATATGTTCAGAAGTGGACTGATATGATTAGCTCACATCCAGAGGAGCTGCACGTCAAAAGAAACAAAGCGCACCGGCCCACGGAAATGTCAACGACCCTAACCCTGGAGGGACAAATGGTGAACAATTCAGAGTTATCATCCCTGATTGGTTTCAGTCTCTCCATTATTGTTTGCAATAATATCAAGAGTTCAATCACAGTGAAAGTACAGTTTGATCACTTATTACCCTTTCAACCCATAAAATAACAAGAGTCTAAAATGAAAGCTGGTGATGTTACTGTTGACACCCGTAGACACCGTTTACACTTTGTATTGCAGCAGCAATAGTCTAAGGGTGAGTGCTAAAAAATAATGGGGGAATATGGGCACCCATCTCTTGTGAATAATTTTCCGCGTCATTGAAATGGAGTGGCCCAAACTTTCCATAATTTCTCCACTTGACGTAAAAGCCTTTTCAAATGAGCTGTAAAATGCTTTGTGTGCGTTTAGGCGACAAAACTCCTTGGTTAGTTTTGAGGAAAGGATCATGCGTTTGATCAAAACAGACTCTGTCGCAAGGTTAAGTGAGTAAAGGCTTTCTGGCAGAATAATTTAAGGGAAAACATGTCCTGTGTGCCTGGGTGAAAATAGCAATGACAGCTATTCCCACCCTTTGCGAAGAGCATGGCTACGTGCACCTCGGTGCTTAAAGCAGCTGCTTTCAGTGTTTCCTTCAGCTGTCAGCACACCAAAATACTACAAATGTATGAGGGCTGTTTTTTTTGTTGTTGTTGGGTTTTTTTTTAAGAAATCAAATGGATTGCCATTTTCTCAAGGATGCTGACCCCTTATAATTTCTCAGCAAATCTCTAGTTATTTTTTTAAACCCCAAAAATGTTGCATTAGAAAGCTATCATCATTGCAAAGTGATTTTTTTTTTTTTTTAAATATGCAACCAGGAGGGAGAAAAGGTTCCCAGTCTTTGACACTAATAGAGGGAATTCCCTCTGTAGCAGACACATTGTTACTGAAATAATTGCTGGAGCCAGGACATCTGTTTCTGCTGTTTGCGAGAGGATTTGTGGATGCAGCCGCTGCTTCATCCCAATATGGCCTCATTAGAGGGGATTCTTCTTTGGCAGAGACACGTCTCTTAGTACTGACTCACTCCACAAAGAGGTCTGTGAAGTACTGCCTGCCCTCATTTCTGTCACACCTCCTATCGCAGAGCGACCGGAGCACATATTGAGACAGATCTACACCACACCAAGTGTTATCATCTTGTTTCTCTGCCTCTTTTTCTCTCCGTGGCTCCGGCCTGAGGGATGCTATTTATGCGTCGAGGCAGCTGTCAACATGGCAGCCTGAATTGTGAAATGCTATTTCTGGGATTCCACCGAATAAAAAAAAAAAAAAAAAGAAGGGAAAAAAAAAAAAAAAA
>CAAKHG010016578.1:39790-50590 GCA_901007715.1 Dactylopterus volitans | reverse complement strand
AATGGTTGGGTGGGGGGGGGGGGAGGGAGGAGGAGAGGGGGGGGGGGAAGAAAAAAGAGGGGGGGGGGGGGGGGGGGGGGGGGGGGGGGGGGGGGGGGTGGCGGCCAGTGTTGCTCTCATGACAGGAATAAAAACTGCCCACCCTGCTGGTTGACAATTCCCACAAATAGCCCAGCAACTGACAGGAGTCAAAGGTCTTTTCTGTTAAAAACATTCAGGATCCAGAGCAGCGAGCCATCTTTCTATACCCAGACAAACACAATAAAACCATATGGGGATCAAAGTAGAACCATATGTAGGAATAAGCTCAACAATTACTCAAGCTTTATTATATATTCCACTTTCTCCACCTGGGAATATTCAGCGGGGCTTTTGAGTAGTAACTTGCACGTTTTTCTTTTGCTTAATCTGCCACAGCCACTGTTTTTTTTTTCCCCCTCTTTACGCGGATGTGATCAGAAAGGGATGATCATGGCCCGCATGTGTTGGACATTATCTTCATTACATGAAGGGAACCTCCTTCGCTCTGGAGCTTTTGTGTCACACCCTTTGACGATGTAGTCTCCGAAATCACAAAGGTAATAGAGATTAAACTAAGTACCAGATTCTATCATATCCAGTCATCTGCTTCTAGATGAGTAGCTTTGCTCGCCATTTTTTCCCCCCTTTCACAATGGCAAACAACTTTCTGTCCAACACATACACCAGATTACGAAAATCCACACAATCTGCTCTGCTAAATGTTTGCATGCCTTCTTTTCTTGATTGTCCTATCCCCCCACCCCTTTGTATCCTGCGCCCAGCCTCTTTCAGCACCTGTGCTGGGTGCACGCCTGGGCCTCAGACAAGGCTCTGTGTGTTCTCAGCTTTGGCATCCTGCCACACTAGTCTTCCTGGCTCCCAGCCCCACCATCCTGGAAACCTCACAACTACTTGTCCCTCTTCCCTACGATCCCTCTTCAAGCCGACGGTCCCCTAAAGGCCAGTAGATGGACTCATGTCCAGACAGAAACACCCTGAAGCCGCTTGACCCACATCTCTCAAGGAAAGGTGGGGCTCTGTCTGTCTGCAAGGCTCTGGCAAGAAGGTAGAGACAGAGCCAAGGTGAGCAGCCACTGCGTAATGCGATTAGCCACTTTGCCTCTTTAGGGCATGAAATCAAAAGAGGCATTCATTGTGGAAGTCTGAAATCATTTCTGTGAAGTGTTTCATGGGCTGCCAGCTGCCTAAATTCCTGAACCTCTCCCCCATTTTTATGGGTTTGTTATCAGAGCCTCAATAGAGTAGTAAAGGCAAGGCGAGAGAACACACTAAAAAGCATGTTCCTTCAGCGTCGTCTATGATTTATCATTTCTGGAAGAGGACACTCACTGTTGAAATTTGTTGCTGGGGAGCTGGGGTTGCTGGGAGTGGAATCCAGGGTGTCCGAGTAGCAGCTCTCCCCCTCAGAGTCCCAGCCGGACCAGGCAGAGGAGAGGGAGGAGGGCGAGGGTGAGGAGTAGCATGGGTCCTCATCCACCTCCTCAAACTTCCTCTTGAGAAGCCCACTCATGGTGCTAGCGTGAAGAATCTGCATGCGGGAGCAGAGGAAGGCGTTATTAGCAAACGGTTTCAGCAGCTCATCACAACAGAATTAGATCTAATAGCATCAACATTGTGCTACACGGCAGCTATACGCGCAAGCTTTTCTCAGGGTTATCGGAAGCGAGTCCGGTGCTTGGCCATGTGAGACTGTGTGCTGCCCATCTCGTGCTACCCTCAGCTGAGAGGGGGAGTTCGCCATGGCACAGGAAGCGATCAATCAGGCCTATTCGCATAAGTCAACAATGACTGGACCCTTCGCCCTCCTTCAAATCCCATCAGCTCAGCAAATTCATTGATTAGAAAAAGGAGCGAGCAGGCACGTGACGGCATCATCCACACGTTGACATTTAATCTCAGTCATGTTCTTCAGGCAGAGATTTTGCCACTTGTCCGATTAAATGTGTTCAAATGTCCCTTGTAGTAAATATGCACGTCTTTTTATAGTTAAGATGTTTTGTTATGCAACTCCTGAATGCATTCTTTCAGAGCTCCCGTGAGACGGGCTGCTGCTTCAGCGATAAAAACAATCAATCCTTTGAGAGAGACAAGACAGGCAGAGAGAGACTGGGCTGAAAAAAAAAGGCGATCACCAGTTAAGGGAGGGAATTCCATTTATTCTCTAATCTTTAAAAAAAAAAAAAAAGCTTAATATCTGCGAAGACTTTCTGCTTACAAGTTTGGCCGATGCCTTTTAAACTGTATTTTTAATCAATGAGTAATAGCCTCAAAAACCTCGGGCCAAATCAACCTCCCGTCTCCTCGGCTTGTTCCAGGAAGACGAACGGAAACCTCTGACATGAAAAATTTACATGTTGGAAGAGAGGGAAGGTTTACTGTTGGTGTACTTGATGGTTTGGGGACATAAATGTGTCACTTAGCTCAGACAAACGACAGGCAACCTTTGTCAAAACATCTGGAAAGTGCAAGGTGACAGCAAGACAAGACAGGTCACCAGCGCTGCTAACTTAAACAACGAGGGACGAAGAGGTGGTGGGAGGAAGGAAGCGAGGGGAGAGCGGAGACACAACTGGGCTTAACTCCAGCACAGACACTCCCTACAAAGATGTGGAATGGTAGGAGAGGCATTGCCCAAAAAGAGATCATCCCACCATCAAAATGTTTGCCGTCTCCAGAATCAAAGCCAAAATCACTTACAGCTGCCGCAGCTCGAGCGCGATATGTATGCAACAACGTATTTATAGTTGCTTCTGCTCAAACATTTTCTTGGCAATGCCTTTAATTTTATAAATCTTTAACGGGAGCTAAAAACAGCCAGTGGTCACTTTGCACTTTCAGTTTCTTTCATTCTAACTTGACAGGTTTTTGGCTATGTGCAGGCTAGCGAACTGCGAGTTTGCATATCGCACGCCAAGTTAAACTTAGCCTCTAATCGTGTCAGTTATTAGTCAGAACCAGAATTTAAAAACACAGTAACAACAGGCGGGCCCGTTAATTGGCCATCATTTTCACCACCACACCTTAGCGGAAAGCTAAATGTGCAGAAGGCAGGGTACGTCATGCAGAGATCCTTCAGTGGCTTTAACTCCATGTGTGACCTGCATGCCTGGTTCGTCTTATCGGGTTGTTGTGCAAGTGTCAGCACTCAAAAAGGGCAGAGGGGAGGCGGGAGAGAGGGGTGCTGCTGGTGGTGGCTGAAGCTGGTGTGGAGGCTTCATTTTCAGCATGCAACAGGGAGCAATTATGCAAAACCAGTCCTCAAGGATATAGGAGAAGTCAGAGTCAAGGTCAAGAGGCTGACACCTTTGCATAGGCAGCGGGGGCAGCGGTGCAGCTCTATGGAGGGGTTAACGTTATTGCTGCAGTCAGATATTGTTGTCCCCAGTGCACACAAGATGAATGAACCACCTTGCGATAGGTCAAGCTGCCTCATATTCTCCCTGCAACAAACAAGAAAGGCTTCCCCCCACAGTGTGACCACCTCCGTGCTCCCACTTGTTTTACATTACAAACCCAATGAGAGGAGCGATCATTTCCCATCCGTCAACTCTCTCTCGAGCAGGATATAATCTCCAAATGCCTTTTGCCGCTACAAATACAATAGGATTTGACTCAGAACTACCAAGAAACTCTGGAGTGCAGTATCTTTTGCCTCAGGGCCGCTCACACCACATAGCACATTTCAAATGCTGCGGCAGATGCCTGCGTGCGCAATAGAAGAGGAATGCGCATGGGTTCACCTTTGTCGTCGCTCCTCCACCCAATTCTCGGGAAAAAAAAAAATTAAAACAAAGCTGTGAGGCATCCTCAAGGGAGTGCATAGCGCCAGCTAAGCAAAGTCTTTTTAATTAAAAGCTGCAGTGAGCCAGAAGGGGGAGTAGAGGGGGAGAGGTTGGGGGTGCAGGGTGGGTGGGGGGCAGTGGTGTCAGAACTGGGTCATTGTCTCTTGACTGCAGTCTACCTGACACATTGATTTGTTAATCCTGTTCAACGGGCAGAAACAATGGGGAGAGGTTAATCCTGGCAAGGGGACGGTTTGTAGTCAATCTGGAGCTTCTCAGCCGCTGCACCCACAGAACAAGGCCAAGAGAGCCGGCAGAGCGCGGAGAACAAGGGACTGGAGGTAAAAAGACAACAATCGTACAATGACTCATTTGGAAAAGGGTGGAGGGAGGAAGGAAAAAAAAAAAAGATAAAAGAGAAGAATTCTGAATCGGCTCCTGAAGAAGGCAGGGCCTGTTAATGTCTGCTCTAAATGGAGAATGGATGTGATCGGACAGCCGAGCCAGAGACGGAGCACAGCATGTTTTCAACGCGCACTAAATTATGCATCACTGTCATTCCATCAACCACACACAGGCAGGCAGATAAAGGACGCATCCGCTGAGGTGCTCCCCAGCCAGTTGTCAGAGTTGGGAAGATAAATCTCCAGCTCGAAGATTTGTCACCAGAAGCACTACACAGCTTAAGTCAGATGCATAACTATGTCAGTCGTGTGAGATTATCTTGATACATGCAGCCACTGGCTGGTGATGTGACTTCAGAATTCACGACTGTGTTATTTGTGGATGGCTCTGAATTAAAAGGGCTAACCTCAAATATCAGGGAGATTGTAAAAAAAAAAAAAAAAATGTATTCAATCATGCAACAGAAATGAGCTTCAATAGATGATATAACAGAGATCTTTAGGTAACTGCTAAAAAAAAAAAGAATGTTGCATAATTCCTACCTTAATTTGTGGTTTCTCAAATGACAGACTAGTTAAGAATAAGCTTTTACTTTACGAGACATGAGCTCAGAGACACAAATCTAACTGTAATCCTTGTATGTAAAGCGAATGCACATATGCATCCCAGACGCTTCAACTAGCAGCCTAGTCAAACTGCCCCTATCTGCCCCAAAGCCCAACCAGACAAGTAATAGTTGACTTTGCCCCCGTGCGCTGCCTGTTCAGCCTCTTTGCAGCTGATAACAGTGTGTGTGTGGGAGTGACAAGTCGAACTAATCTTAGCCAGCCGAGAGCATTTACATGGCACACTGACAACCGTGTGCAGTGTCTGAATGACTGACTGACTGAGCTGAGTGCTCATAAAATGTGATAATGATGAGCCTGCGAGTCCTCCTGCGTGCGCGGGAGCCTGTCTGGGCAGGCCGACCCTCCAGGCGTCAAGGTATTGCACCTCTCACTTCCAGCTCTGTCACTGAGAAGATGGAGGTAATTGATCAGAGTCATCGAGGTGACGGTGCGCTGAATTCCGGCTCGAGCGCAGCTGGCTCATTTCTTAACTCAGCTGTCACTCAGAGGCTCTCCACCTGCTGGAACAATGCAGGGGCAGCTTCTGTTTTCTCCTCTATGAGCCTGTTGTTCTCAAGTGCGGAGCGTGCTGCAACTGTTCCACAGAAACATTCTGTTCCTCCGCCTCGACCCATGCACACACTGATTCCAAAAAGGAGAGGTAGTGGGAAGAAGGAGGGAGGACTGTACAAAACAAATAAATAATGTCATGTCTCCAAGCCTCAGGAATTCCATTCTGGCAGCGCCACTCTCGCTGTAATAGCGAGAGAAGAACACAGGCTCTATCTAACCCAGATGTGTTTTCTACTGCACTGGAAAGTCCTGCTCCCATGAGGAAGTGGAGAATGAACACTACCTTTCCACAGCCACACCTGACATGGTATTAGCTTGCACGTGGACTTCACATGCCCTCAGCTGTCATTAATCCGTTATGCAGGCCAAACCTGAAATGCCGACAGCAGTCGGTGTGAGTGCGCTCGTGCTGATCTGGGCGGATTTGCATATACTGTAAAGATAAAATTAGGGCTTGAAAGCAGTTGTAGTCAATGACTGGCCGATTGTCTTCTAAGCGAAAGTCAGTCTGCAGCGCAAATCTGACAGATTTGCAAAGGCCAGAAACTGTTCAGAGCAGGGGGGGGGGGAAACAAAGGCTTAAAAAAAAAAAAAAAAAGTGGAGGAAATCTCAAGACAAAATTCCTTTGCATAACTAGCTGCTTCAAACATGCAGTTTTGTGTGTGTGTGCGTGTGTGTGGAGGAAGGGAAGGTGGGGGGTGGGGGGGGGTGCAGAGGTCGCGCTCCAGTCTGAGACAGGACAAAGCAGATGGGAGCTCTCTGCTGCCGTGTGGGAGACTAACCCCCCCCCCACACACACACACTTCTCCCCAAAACCCCCCCCCCCAATGTCTCCGAGTGCACCAGAGTGGGGCCATCCTGCGTGACCAAAACGAAGCAGGCGCAGACAACCTTGTGTGAACCCACCACCACTACTACCGCTGCTGCCGCGTCTCCCAGCTGGGGAGGCAGATACTAAAGTGTGTGTGGGGTTGTGTGTGTGTGCGTGTGTGTGTGTGCGTGCGCGCAAGTGCTTCCTGAGGTTGTGAAACTTACACTGCAGTGCACAGGAAGTGGTCATCCAAATTATCAATGCTGAGCCTGACAGCTGCAGGCGCTACGAGATTAGCTGAGCACAGGATCATTACGATGGAGACAAGGAGCTTATGGAGTGCGTTTGTCATGCTTGGACTTCCTCCTGACGGCTTTGGCTACCTTGAAGTTAGTTTTCATGGAAAACCGGTTATCTATTTATCTTTCCACAGGGAGCCGAGAATGTCAAATGCGAGCTAAAATGGAATATCATATTCACTCAGATGAGACATGGGAGATATTTGTCATTGGTGAACATTCCTGGAACACACACACACACCACAAGAGCGTCAAGAGATATCGGGCTTCTGTGTAAACAAAGGATCATTCAGCTCCTGGTAGCCTAATTCCAGAAAACATGATTCCAGAAATGATCCGGGTGAGGTCGCGCTAGAGACGATTAGACCCGCTCAGCCGTTTCATCGGGGACAGATAAAAATCAAGTTGCGCAAAACGATGATAAATAACAATATCGGACCATCAAAACGCACTGAGAGACGCAGAATTATTATAATAACGCAAATTTAAAACCAACCCAAAAAACACAACAGAGGGGCACCCCCGTGGCTTTTATATGAATGGAATAAACTTTCACAATTCCTGCATGAGAGTAATTTAATTGCCTATGAAATGTGGGGCAAATGCGCACGCGCTGCCTTGGAAACCTTAAAATTGTTTGTTAAACAACGCCGGCGCGCGCTGCTCCGCACCCGCACCTCGCTTACAGCCCAAATTATGATCCGCGCAAGCTGACAAACCAATTATCAAATCTAGCAGTGGCTACCTAACATGCAAGAAAGAGGAGGAGGAGGAGGAGGAGGAGGGCTGCCAGCGTGTGCCCCGATCATTCCTCATGGTTAATGTTAATTCCAATGACAGCGGCTCCATCAGCTGTGTGTGTGTGTGTGTGTGTGTGTGTTCAGATGTAGTGCCTTCAGGAGTCGCTCGAGTTACGAGCGGCGCACCAGCACCGCCGAGGTGAAGCCGAGCAACTCCTGCACGGCCGAGAGCCACACAAAGACGGTCTCGTCCAAACTTCGGCTCAATGAAAAAGACACCAGAAAAAGGCTCTCCGAAATCGCGAGGAAACGAAAAGAAAAAAAAAAGCGCAATCCGAACATCCGAACCGTGCGCGGACGCGAATGCGCGGCGATCGATGTGTTAATCTATCAACGGGCGCCGAGGGATTGTTGGAATCTCGCCTGTATCAACAAATTATTCCGTGTGTGTCTTCTTCTTCTTTTTTTTTTTTAAATGCCGCGATCAGACAGCGGTCACCTGCGCTTACGGGGGCCGCGGAGGCAATTAGTCAAAACTCACTTGAGCGGGCAGCCGAGCGCGTCAATATTGACAATTAACGAACATGTAAAGTGCGTTTAAAGAGGGAAGGTGAGGGGTTGGGGGGGGGGGGCATGGGGGGGTCCAGCCGAAACCCCAGCAGCGCTATTACCGACAGCACTTTCTCACACAGCCGCAACAACTGCGCGTTTAAATGACACACACACGCAGGGGAACCGGGGGGGGGGCATGCAAACTATTTGGCTCCTCTCCTCCGCGGACGCCAAAGCGCACAGCGGCAGCGTAACCCCGCGTAACGACGCGAACTCCCCGCTCCAGTTTTTTTTTTTTTTTTTTGTACTCACCACCAGTTCAAGTATCCGATCACCATTAGTGATAAAAAAAAAACGGTGCGGTAATCCGAAATGGCACAGACGGACCCGGCGCGCGATGTCCCCCCCCCCCCGGGGTCTGTGCGAGCCGTCGGTGCTATTGTCTGCGTGTTGCGCCGCACGGAGCTCCGCAGCCGCTGAAGCGCTTCCCTTGTCTGTAGCAGACTGCCGAGAAGCGCAGCCTTTTTCGTCAGTGGAAAACTCCCTCCTGGCGTCTGGTGTGACGCAGGCGGTGACACAGGGAGGCTGCCCACGCCGCTTCCTGCCCGTCCTCCCGTGTTACAATACGCGCTGTGGCTGCCTGCGTGACAGAGCGCGTCTCACCTATTGCGCGAGCGCACTGATAAAGACGTGGTGAAATCAAAGAAAAGACCGGCCCCCGAGCCACTCGGGGGAGGAGGGGCTCCACGGAGATGATTTCAAATAATTTATTCTACTTTATTGTTCTCAAAAAAACGAGGAACGGGAGCTGAGAAGCTGGGGGAGTGGGGTGTGTTTAGGAAAGAAAAAAAAAATTATTAGAATTAGAATCCTGCTCTAAGTTTCGATTATGCACCAGTCGAATATTGGTATTGGTCATGATTTGCCTCGTTAGCTGCTGATTGTATCAAAGTGTGTTTTCATGTCCGGTTGGTCGGGCGAGATGCGAAAAACAGCAAGATGGGGTCGTAAATGCGAAAAGAAAAGAAAAAAAAAACACGAGAAAATGACAAACGCCAACTAGTGGCCACGATAATTATCGCCACAGGAAAGAAGGAAATCAGATGGCTAAAATATGGAGAGTTGGGAGTCCCAGACATGAGTGGAGACCGCTGCATTCACCCATACCATACAAAAAAAACCGACAATTGTTCTTTAGCTGTTTCAACGGTAGCCAAGACGGAGCTCTGAACCTAAAACCATGGCCTTCCCCGAACCTGAAACCAAGCGGCAACCATGGCGTTCGACCCAACGTACTGATTTGTCACCAGGACTCGAATGGAACGCGCTTGTGTGTTGCATCGGAGGTCTGGAACAAATGACTTAAACAGTCATTTTTGGTCGGCCGATGCTTGGCGTCTTTCTTCCCTCGTCACAAAAGGGAGATTAATTACAACAACAACAACAAAAAAAAAGATAATCAGTCAAACAAACACACAAACAATCAAAAGGAAAACACTGGTACTGGCAATCAGCCAAATTGTTGTTGTGTTATATCAGAACATTTCACAGTCTGCGCACTCATTCGCAGCCTAAATCTGAAGTGGCTTTGTACTTTGGTGGATCTCAGCCTGGGGGAACTGAGGCTCCAACAAGACGTTGCGAGACAAAATATCATGACTTCATCAACAGGGTAGTAAAAACAGCGAGGAACAATATTTTTGCGGCAGATGTTTTGGCAGCCATCGCTCCAGAAATACAGGAGGAAATCATTTCACTCTTGTTATTCCTCTGGTTAATACTGAACTGACACTAGGAGCTCACGGTGCAATTGCTTATCATTTTCACCCTCAAAACACCCCACCCCCACCCCATTTCAATAAAATGATACTTAAATTCAAAACTGTTGTGAACTGTCTGAAACTTTGAGGAATCCCCTGATCTTCCTCTGCGAGCTGACGGGTGAGTAGTTAGCAGAACAAGAAATAGATAACATCTTGACTCTTAGTGACATGCTCATTTCCAACTAAAGGAAAAGTCTGACTCGGCTCTTCAAAATTATGAGTCATTTTCATTTCCTCGGAACACGAAAGAGAAGGGAGGCCTCAACTGCTCTGTCACAACAAACTCTGAGTTCTTCAAGTGATTTGATCATGATTGCGGTTTTGAGGCTGAGCTAACTCGAATCCAATTGCCTTCATATTGTTTTCCACGAAAAAGATTACAGGTTGGTTTATTAATGGTTTAACAAAATCATCTTTATTCACGAGAATGGAGGACCGTAAAAACACAACTGAGGAGATCTGTTGCTGACCATTCAGGACACTGACATTAGAAATACACACAGGCTGAGAATGTTTCTAGACAGAAGCAGTTTTTAGGCTCCGTTTCTTGTTGTTTAACGACAAGAAACTACAGTTGCATTTATGTTGTATGCTGGGAAATAAAACGCCTAATCTTTAGTTAACGAGTCATTTATTTAGTGTGTTTCCTCGAATGGATGATTTAATTTTGGATGAACCAAAGTAAAAAATAATTAATGTCTTGAGACAGCGGTAGATTTGGGTTAGCCTTGATCTGACCTGATTTAAATAAAAGCTGCTGGAAATGTAAATCCTAAGTTTGCAAAAAAAAAAAAAGATTGATTCTGGTTTAGGTTGCTGTTGGTGTTTGTTGTTGTTGTTATTGCCTGTGGCTTCACGTCCTGAACCTACAAGTGTAGTTGGTTTCAAATCAGCACAACAATGTTTGAAATTCCTCAGTGTTGTAATCACTGATGAGATCTATTTGTGATAACGCTCCAGAAGTGGCGGCGGCGGCGGCAGCAGCATCAGCAGCAAACACACACACACACACACACACACACACACACACACACACACACACACACACACACACACACACACACACACACGACACACACCCACACACACACACACACACACACACAGCGCTCACTCGTTTAGAGCCAGCCCCGCAGATGAGGACGGAGAGTTCGGGCTCCTGCG
>CAAKHG010016578.1:6346-39770 GCA_901007715.1 Dactylopterus volitans | reverse complement strand
GCCTCTCTGCCGCCGCACTATGCCCTGACTGTTCTCAGCAGCAGCGCCGTCAACCTCTCCAGCAAAGGTTAGCGGGCTCGGCAGCTGAGGGCGACGCTCTGAAAGCGGCGCATTCATTGGCCGAGGCGCCGCCCGGACGCGGCGGCTCCTCTGCATGCGCCCGCGCACCTGAAGCACCTTGATAATCCTGCAAGCCAATTTAAGGGGCTGGAGTTTGTTTGTTTTTGTTTTTTGTTGTTTTTTTCCTTGGCGCGAGTTTGTGTTCCGTCTTTGCGTCACGAAATCCAATACAGAAGCGTTAACACACACACACACACACACACACACACACAGCAGAGAGCCCCATCTAAAATGCAGAGGAATGCCTCTGGTCGTGTGTGTTTTTTAAGCTGAATTAATGAGCGCTTCCCACTCCCCTTTGTGGGCGAGACGCTCGCGCCGCTCTGCCCAACTTAACATGTAAACTGCTGGCACTCTGCCGGTCCCTAACGCCATACTCATATCGCTGTAATCCATAAATTTTCTGACTTCTAATTAGGAGTACAGAAGAGCATGTGTCTGGGGAATGTCCCCTTACACACACACACACACACGCACGCACGCACACGCGCGCAGACAGCTGCTCTCAAAAACCAGCCACTCAGACATCCACTATTTGCATATTAGAGATAAAGCCGGCAAATTGGGTCTCAACTCGGCGATGGATGTTTGCCGCCAAGTTAATTAAGAAAGCTTTTCTTGCGTGTTGTAAAAGCCTTTTACAAAACCTGTGTGTGTGTGTGTGTTACGGACACGCATCGGGGAAAGACAAAAAAATTAAAACAAAACAAAAAAAAACCCCAACTGAATCCCAGTGCGTATGCGGGTGTGTGTTTGAACATGTGTATGCGTGTGTGTGTTTTCCCCAGCCTACTCGATTCAGGGCCAGAGCGTGCAGATTATCAGCCCCTCCAGTGAATCTCATCAGCAGGTGGTGGCCGTGGGGCAGCCGCTGACCGCCCAGCCTCAGGGCACTGTGGTGGTAAGCGCACACACACACACACACACACACACACACACACACACACACACACACACACACACACACACACACACACACACACGGACACACACCCTCCCCTCCGCCACTGCACTCCTCTCTAGTACAAATCCAGCTGCTCTGACATGCTTTGCTTTCATTCTCAGCTGGACCTGGAGCAGCGTGTTCCGCCAATGTCAACACAGGTGCCTGACACAGGTATGCGGGCTGAGGCCTCCTAAAGCTGTTTATGTAGCGCTATGTTAATTGTCTCCTGCTAATAGAGGTCCCTTTTTCTCACTTGCATGATGAGCTTGAGGGCCCCAATTACCATCGCCGCCCCACCCCCCCTCGCCACCCCTCGGCGGCAAAACAAGCACGGCCAACTGAAACGACAAGATGATTAATCCCATCAATGGCACCTATCGGACCAACAGAGATCCTGCTTTAAGATCGAGTCATGATTTCAACACATTATATATAGAGAGAGGTGTGTTTACTTGATTCCAGTCACTTGCTCTGAAGGGGGCGGTTTCACTGGAGCCCTGCATTAGCATTTAAACAAGAGTTATAATGCACTTATCATAGTGATAATGTGAGGAAGAAAATACAGACTGACTAAAGCGAGCGGATGTCTTATGCGCTGCTGAAAGACTAAGTTGTTTATATGAAAACAACTGAAAAAAACACAATGTAGTTGTTAGCAAGAATCACTCATGAAATCCTAAAAGGTTTTTTTTTTTTCAGATTATCAATATTAAAGTACATAAATGTATCCATTTCATCACAGTATTACAGTGTGATTTGCACTGTAATTAAAGTGAGAATGGAGGGAAATTGTCAACAGTATTGCAGCTTTATCTTACCTGATACTGCCTATGAAAGAAAGGGGGGGAAAAAAACTCTAACATGAAAAGGGAAAAAGGCAACGAGTGAATGTCCTGTTTCAATTTTCAAAATTGTGTTTTTTTTTTTTTTTGGGTGTTTTCCCACATGTCTGCTCATTTATTGTAAAATGCCAGCTGTAAAGCACATGAACTGTAAGGGGGTTGAGAGATTGCAAATCACTCAGATTATTCACTCAGAAAGCAGGGAAAAGTAAGAAACCTGGTAGCGTATCATCACAGAAAAAAGAAAGAAGAATAAGCTCTGCACAGGGAACCTTCTGGATGTGCTCTAATAATGATACTGTCTGGATGAGGCATTCAAGGTGTGTAATACAGTAGATAAGGGCGGGCGACGCCGCTGCAGCGCTCCACTGAGAGCCTGGGAGTCTGTGTGTCCAGACAGACTCCACCCGAGTAGCCTCCCTGTCGTCCTTAAACTCTTTAAGACACAACAATAGTGCGCCGTCCACGGCCCCAAGGGAGAACCCGACAGTCACATGAGCAGCAGCAGCAGCAGCAGCAGTCACATCCATTACTTAGGAATTCCGCTCCTCTTCGCACACAAACACACATCCACACATCCACGCACGCACGCAAACACCAAAAATCAGTAACTTTAACAATTAGCCCTCTGTTTGACAAATCCCCAAGAGCATCCATACATTCTTGCCTCTGCTGCTTCTGGTTTGTTTCAGCGTGAAAAAAACAAAAACAAAAAAAAGACTAATTATAGTGGCTGCATTGGCGAACACCAGATCACTAACACGGGTTCAATATTGTTGTTTCGACACACTCATTATGTAAGAGTCCAGATCTGGGTGTGAAGAACCTGCTCCGAGTTCTCGCATTTGATGAAGTGTCCTTCGCCTTGAGATAAACAGGAAATGTCTTGGTGGTGGATTTTCTTTTGTGTGTATGTGGTGCCCTTTGAAGTCCTCTCTCTGTCCCATCATTCCCTTTTATTTTTTTTTTGAGAAACATGGGAGGGTGGGGAGGTGGAAGGTTGGGGTGAGGGGGGGGGGGGGTTCAGGGAACAGTGCGACTCACACATGTTTACCCTCTCTCCTAAGAAAAAGAGCTGTGTGTATGTGTCCGATGGGGGGATGGGAGCTGTGGTGCCAAAGCCACTGAATCAGGCCTGAATACATTAAGGCCACTCTCTTTAAAAGTGTGCCAAAGAGTTCATAGTGGAAGACGCCCCTCCAAGAGCACAATAATGGGCTTCAATGCTTTCCATCTGCGGAGGGGAAAAAAAAGGCCTGTGACTGCACGTGCTGCGCAGAGTGGCTCAGCTATGTATCAATTTATGGCACTTTGGAGGCATCATAAAATGACTCCTATCTGAAGACTGGGGCTCTTGAGTGAAACGACAAGCCCAACAATAAATACATTCGGGAAAAAAAAAAAGGAAAAAATTAAAAAGGCAAGACGAGGAAGTTTGTAAAGAAATTCGGAAGCCTTCATTTAACGAGACACAGCGGCATCCATGCGATGCGAGAAGAGTCCCCTGAAGGAGTGACAGGCCAGATGAGCCACTCGGACGCTGCTGCTGCTGCTGCTGCTGTCGTCGTCGTTGTCGTTGTTGTCGTCGTCGCGGTTGTTGTGGTTGTGTTTGCGGTGGTCAGGCCGGGCAGACGGACACAACAGGGCTCGGGGGCAGATGACTGATAGCTCCAGCTGTCCCAGAGGGGAGGAACACAGGCAGACAGCTGGTCACCTGTAGCCTCAGACATGGCTGTGACAGAGGCGCATGGCATTGTGTTTCACTGCAGAGGGCAACCAGCGCAGCGCAGAGGTCGCCTCAGTTAAGAAAACAACCGGCGGAGCTTCAGGGGATGAGACTCGAGTGGTAAAAGGACACTTGGGGAAACATATTTTGAATGCAATTTTTCATTTTATTAATAAGCCTACTTAAAACGCACGTAGAAAACAGGTTTCCCACCTCATCATCCCCTAATGACAATATCCCTTTAAATCGCCCTCTTTACTCCGGCAATTGAGAGTAATTGTAATTTTGACACAAGTTACAATGGAGAGGGGGGAAAAAAATATGAAGGAGAGATGAGCTCACACAGGCGCAGGGATTAATCCACAAGCAAGAGCGAGGGGGGAGAAAGAAAAAAAAAAAAAACTCCCCCTCCCCCTTTCGCAGCCAGCAAGCCAATCAGCATGCAGAGGAGCTGGTTTACTTGGAGACCAAAGAATCTGTGTGTAGTGATATGACATCATCAAATGGCCATTAAAGGAGAGGTCACTGGTTTTTTTTTTTGGTTTTTTTTCCCCCTCCCAGTCTCCGGCTTCATGTGAAGACATGTGACACTGCTTTCTAAGAATGTCAAAGACTTTTGAGGGTCTGCTGTTCCTGCTCATGCATGCGATGGTTGACATAAAAGGATTGCTGCGCTCCCCGTTATATATTCCAGGTTATACAGCCTTGTCCAAATGGTGCTACCCATGAGCCTCTCCAGATTATCAGGGTTCGGCTCTGCGACAGGCACGATTCATAAATTCAACAACTTGCTCCGCTGTTTGCCTTTGTCGCCGTTATCCACAGACAAGAAATATCCACTTTTCAATGCTTCCATTCATCCCTTCACAAACAGGCACTATGCTTGAGTTGCCCTCGCTGCATACAGTGTATGTGTTTTCTCTTACTGGTGCTCTGTGTTATGTGTTTTTGGCTTTAGGGAAAGAAAAAGCTGCCAGTTTGTGTTTTGTTGACTTGGCAACGTCACAAGGCTGTCTGGCTAATGCATTCTGGATTGTCTCTCCCAGGACATTTGTTCTATGTTTTATTCATTGGTGTGATGTGCTATAGACTCTCCTCTGACATAATAATATTGATTGCCTAATAGGGTATCAAAAGAATGGCTGCACTCAAGGAAACAGTTGAAGGTTTTTTTGTTTTGTTTTTGTTTTACTTTTATCTTTTATAGATGACAGAATTAAAACCAAAAACAGGGCTGCAAATAATCAGCTTATTAATTTCAAGAGCAACTGATTAAATCCTTTGGCCTACAAATGGTCTGAAAATACTATTAAAAGAAAAAAAAAAAGGACGAGCGGGTTAGAAATCACCAAAAGGCGTTTTTCACTGCGCAGAAACACAAAAGTGAAAGCAAAAAAAAAAAAAAAAAAAAAGGGCACCGAAAGGGTTAAGGGTGAAGAGAAATGGCCCGCTATTAACGTCAACACTGGACTCCGCAATTGGCCTTCATCTTGGGCACTTCATCAAAAAAAAAAAAAAAAAGACTCCATGATCATCGTTGGACCTCTCAGCTGCCATCACACTCTGCTCGATCGCTGTGGAGCGGCTGTCAGTGCACGGGCAGCAGTGTTGTTGGGACACATGTCCGCCACAATTTACGGCTCTTGATGGCTCCCTGCACTGCCGGGAAATCGATGCATGGCTACCCGTGCTTTATGGCGACATAACAGTTCTAAAAGACGTAGTGCCCACACCCGAGATATTAGCTCAGCTGAGTGCCAAACAACAAAAGCGAATATCCCCCATCAGCTTATTTTCTTTTGACTGCAGCACTTCCTCATTGAGATGTTTACATGCTGCACACGTGCTTTCAAAGAACAGACCGAGGCTTCTGAGGCACAGGAAGCGCTCTGCTGCGAGTGGCTCCTCTAATACTGATAAAGAACTGTCAATAATTAAGTCAGACATTTGAACGCATATAGCCACCTGAAATAAATAATAGTTCATAAACAACGCCCGACGACTCAGACTTTGGCCCAATGTTATTGCCACTGCACTAAACCAAAGGAGTCATTTTTGCATGTAATAACTTTCTCTCTCCACTTAGTTTTTGCAAAAAAAAAAAAAAAAAAAAAAAAAATTCACCGGGCGTTTTTCTCTGTGAGAGCAGTTGAATGCGATGGAAGTCCTTCGTCACGTTACATTCTCACCGACTCAAGGAGAGGGAAACCACACGCTGCCATATTTCCCGTCACAAACACGAGCACTTCCTCCTTTTTGTTCTCACTGTCTTTGTGGCGATTTCAAAGCACATGCCGTGGATCACGCTGCTGGGAAAAAGCAGGCTGGACAGGAGGATGAGCGCGGTAACTTTAGGGTTCCGACAAAATGTTCAGCTTCAGATGTCTGGCAGCTGACTTTCCTAAGACAGTCATATTTATCTGTTATCTGGCATTTTTAATTTCGCATACATAAAGGTCAAACTCTGCTAGTGTGTCGATATGAGCTATTTGTACCCAGGTACATGGGAGCGTGTATTTTAACCCCAAACCATTATCTTTTCTTAAACTTAACAGCAAATTTTTTTTTATATTCGGATTTTTTTGACTAACCAGACTGCTGCAGGAAAAAAAAAGAGTGATAAAATGAAACGCTGAAAATAGGTCAACCAAGTCTAAAAATAATAAGTCAACAATGTAGAAATACATCTCACACAGGATTCAAACAGCGTCCTGAGTGAAAGGCCTGTGTTTAAACTGCTCATTCACCACGCACTGCTCCCTACATGGACTTTGTGGCTATTTTAAATAGCCAAACAGCTGACTCACCAGGTGCAAACAGACAGCGTAAAATCTAAGACATGGACCGAATGAAAAGTCGAAAATTTATGCTGGTGTCTTGCAGTGACGGTGAATCAGCTTTTACACGAATCTTAAGTTGAAAAATTTTTTTTGCAAAAAATGGTAAAAAAAAAAAAAAAAAAAAAGAAGAAAAAATGGAAATTACCCAAAAATGTTTTGGGTTATTTCCTTGCAACAGATACTTCTGGAGTCTTGCACAAACTGGAATATTCTCTTTTATCTGTTTGACCAATATAACATGGAAGTTGTTTGGCCTTAAAGGTGCAGATTTTGTTGCTTCTGAGGAAAGCTAAGCTAGCAGTTTGCTGATGCTAAGCTAGGCAAACAGGCTGCAGGCTGTAGCTTTTTTATTTCTTGAACAGAAATGAGTGGCCTCGATCTTCTCATAACTTGGCACGTACAGGATATGAATGAGCCTTCTTAATCTATTTTCAAACTATTCATCTGGGTTGTTCTAAGAATATTTATAAAGAATAAAGCAGCAGCTCTCCACACCTTCCCATAACACAGTGACCGCAGATCTTTGCACATGTTAATCCTGCAATCATTAAATTAGACAAACAGAGAAGGTCAAATTCCTGTCAGCCAAGGTGAACGCACTAATTTAACTTACGTTGGTTATGTAATCCATTTTTTTGGGCTCATGTAGCAGACCATCTGAATCACGGGTTCATCCAGTCCATCAAAACGGTTCTGTACTGTAGTTAGTTAACCAAATCTCGGCAGCACCGCAGTAGTCTGTTGTTGTCTAACAAAATCACGACATAACATCTAATGAGTGCCATTTTTTCACTGGGGGATGGAGGACAATACGGCACTGGTAATGGGGGAACAGCGGGGGAGAAGCAGGTGGGGGTGGCTGGGGGGGGACGTGCAGTCGCTGAGGCTTGGAGAATCATCATCACAGCATGCTGCTGTAACCACGGCTACAGTGACATGCAGGCCAACTGCAGGTGCCAGGCTGACAACAGTGAGGCCCAATTAGAGACCCCGGGAGAGGAAGTTAATGAAATCCAGCCCTGGACTGACGTGGGTTAACTAAATAAGTCCGCAGTTGTTTAGTGTTAATAAAAAAGACTTCTGGGCGGATGTCAGAGCGAAAGTGGTCAAAGACCCCTGGGCAGCCGTTCAAATTTATTGATAGACAGCCAGAGAAGTCTATTGGACTTAATGCAGTGTTTAAGAAGCTGATTTAAACTGTTATGTATCCTTGATTTGCTTGCTTTACAACACTTTCCCCCTCGTCCATCAAGCTGTTATTATTTTGCCCCCTCCCTCGCTCGCTCTCTCTATGTTCTTCTCTCTGTCTCTCTCTCTGTCTTTCTCCATCAGTCTGTTTCTGCCGGTGTCTGTCTGTCTCTTCTGACACACACTTCCCTCTCCCTTACACACACGCACACACACACACACATAAACAACAGCTTCAACCTCCAGGCTGGCCGGTGCAAAATGGCCTCAGAATGTGAGAAAGGGACAAGTAGCAGTGTTTACCGAGCACTAGTGTCCACACATCCGCTCCCACAATGGTCCCATTGAGGGTGGGCCCAGGTTAAAGCCTATTTAAAAGGCTTGTTTAACACTGAAGAAGAAGAGGGGCCACATACCCGAACCGCAGGGAAGGGAGGTAGGGGGAGGGAGACCAATTCACAGCAGGCTCCTCTCCCTCCACCCCAGCTTTTTCCTTTAACTGGTGTTATGTCGACACTTCACTCATCTTGTTCTGCTTTCCCCTCTTTTTCCCTGTGTGTTTTCTACATTTTTTCCATGTTGTGTCTGCACATGTGAGAGAACACGGGGACACAGTTGAACAGAGGACAGGAGGCAGTGGAAAGAGGGACGGAAGGGAACGGGAGGAACAGACTAGGAGTGGAGTTGTTAAAAGTAGGTAGTTTTAGGAGGGAATGGATGGATGGGAAGACGACGGAAGGAGAAAGAAAAGGACAGCGAGGGAATATTTTTCCCTCCACCCTCGCTCCCTCCTTCCTGCCTTTCTCTTCTCCTTATGTGAAGGACAAGCCTGGCGGGGCTGCGGTCTGGCCCAGCGATTGTGTGCGGCGCCTTGCGGTGCCTCACACAAGAACCCCATTAATCACTGGAGCAGGTCCCTCACTCCTGGACACAAAGACCCCACACGCTGACTCTGCTGCATACACTTGCACATGCAAACACACAAACACGGCGAGTGCTCACATATCTGCATGTGCATGTGCATGTGCATGTGCAAGACAGCAGGAGACAGAGAGACGGAGATTCCTCACCGTCCTCGCACAAGCACATGCAATTACTCCTCAAATGTTTTGGCACCGCTCAGCAGCGAGAACTGAGAAAGGAATGCCACATAGTTTGGAGTCACACCAAGGAAGCAGTCTTGAATTGGTTTAGCATTTAGAAGTGCGTTTGTTCCTGATATGCAAGCCAAAGGCACAGCAGAGTATGCACCGCTTTTTTTTTTCCCTCTGTGCGGTGCAAAAAAGGCATCAGATATTGTTTAGCGAGCAGGCGGGTAACTAAAGATGATCCTGGTGTCCTGAGAAATTAGACAAGACCGCAAAGATGCACAGGAGATACACATATTATCCCACAAGTGTAGCAGGCAGTGTTTTCCAGGTCATTGGGTGGAGAAATCCCTGCAGCAATTCTATTTCTATCAGCTGCCTTGAGCGTGAGCCCATGTGTGCACAGTTGGTCTACAGTAGAAGCCGAGGAAAGGACACCGCTGAGGTCATCCCCTATAATAAGACCACAGGCTCTTCTTACCCCCAGCATGCACTGAGAAATATCTTATTGACCAGTGCATATTAGTCCTCCCACATTAAATTCTAAATTGAATATTACGAAAGCAGTGACTGGGTTGTTCTGGTCATTTGCTTATAATATTAGCATGAACATTAGATTTGACTGAAAAATGTCCATGCATGTATTCTTTTTTTTTCATTTTGTTTTCACACGTTAATATCATACCTGCTGGCAAATGTTTTAAATGAATTTCTTTTTACAATTTCTAAGAAGAATTTTTCCTCCAAAACGTGCTTATATTAAGAAACAAAATATCTTTGCACACCAAAAAAAAAAGAAGCATTTAGTCATTAGTTGCATCTCATGTTGTTTGTTGCATGAACAGATGCAGAAATGATGTTCCTTTTCAGCCTCTAAAATCCTGCCCACTGGATGTGTATTCAGACTCTGCAAACATAAGCAGTAAAAAGCAAACAGGAAATTGGATTAATTGATGGCGCAATTTGCAGGTGGAGGACGAGGAAGCGCGGTAAACTGTGGAGTTGTCTGGCATACAAAGAGACAATCATCTGCGCGGGTATGTGTGCGCGTGTTTTTGTGTGTGCATGTCCTCATTCACTCTGCCTCTCAGACACCCACCGTCCCTCTCATACCTAATCCCAGCCCAGCCACTATAATTTACTGCCCCATCGGTAACTAGCCATCGACACGGAGGAGATGAGGAAACGCAGGAAAGGCAGGAGCCAGAGGCAGGCTGAGGGTCAATGGCTATATCGAGCACATAAACCCCCATGTAATGAGCAATATTTGTGTACCAGGAGGAAGGTCGTCGGGGTGAAATGGAGAGGGAGTTGCACGTCACATGCAGACACAGGACTCCATTAGTCAATAGCTATACAGCTTATGCATCGGGGTTTGCATATGCACTCAAAACAAATGTTTGGTTGGGTTTTTGGTCGGGCACAGAAAAGAAAAATAAGAGGACGCCAGACGCAAATAAGTTTTTCTTCCATCCCTTCTTCACTTTTTATTCTGTATCATTTATTGTGTAATGTCTTTACTGTTTTCTGTCTGACTCCAAATGCGCCACCGCTGCGCTGCTCATGAAATAAATTTCAGCTCTTAATGAGCTTCATCTATATAAGCAAAGCTGAAACGGAATACCAAAACCGTAAGCTAAAGGGGTCTGTTTGTTTCATTTTGAATGCAGGCGTTAACTGTCATGTGTGGCAAAGTGAATCATTATCCTAATTATCTGTTATTGCATAATCAATGTGTTTATCATGATAGAGCAGATTAGTGTTTGTCTAAAATCCTGCGTGTGGCAAGGAGAAAAAATGCAAATGAAAGCCGGCACGTTAGAGCTGTCTGACAACTCTGTAAATCCTCCTGACGTTACTATAGATTAAAAACACAACAAAGTGAATCCAGTCAATGCTGAGCAGCTGACCTCAGCCTGTGTAAACACATTTTATGTTTTTAGAAGCAGTCTGAGTGCTTGTTGTTTTTTTTTCTTTTTTCCTTTTTTTTCATGGAAAAAAGCTTCTGCGGAGAGATTAAGGCGGCAGATCCCATGATGTGTTTGAAATTTGATGTGCGTTGCGGCTACTTTAATCATCTCAGTCCTAACATGGCATCACACACCGCACCAGCGCTCGCTACACATGTACACAGAGCCCTTGGGCCTATTTCACCCATCCCTGGTGGGTGAAAGCCCCGCAGGGATTGGCTCAACATAAGCCCCTCTCTAACTGATGGGGGTTCAGGGACATGGAGTGACAGCATGTGTTTCATGATGATTAAAAGCTGAGCGAAAGAGCCCCATCAGTGACCAGGCATCAGCTCGGCAACACCTCCAGGAGCTGTTAATCATCTAAACAATACACCACCTATCTCGCACTCACAATGGATCCATATGCACAGGCAGCCAGCCACGAGTCTATCGGCTGCAACGATACTGCTGATGGCAAGTGATGGCCCGGCGAGAACAAGTGCACGGGGCCCGCAAATCAATGTCGGCGTGCCGGTGGTGAAAACGGAAAGTTTATTTCGAACTTCCTGGAGTGACTTCTTCAAGCCAAGGCGTGTTTGCAGGTGAGATCAGGAAGCAGGACGCCGATGTAATCCGACACCCCGGCGCCTTCATAAGCAAATATGTGTCAGTGCTCTTTCTAGCACAAGCAAATAAACAAGGCCTTGCTGTAAGCAGTTGATGGCGTCGCGGAGCAGAAATTTAATAAGAGCCCTTTAAGAGGACACAAGCGTGAAATATGCGGCCCGTAAAACTTTTATAACCTAATTACCGGCAGTTTGGAAATCCTTTACAAACCATTTATGCATGTACCCTTAATTCAGAGTATTGTTGAAGCCACACTCAGCTAAACACTCACAGGTCAACTCTAATTTTTAGGAGACATGGCTGCTCAGTGATCCATAAAAAATTAAAAGCCTTTTTGTGTGTGTAAGTGTTTCAGGAAAAGGCGACTTTTTGTTGATTCTAGAAGAAAGAGACTTGTGACCCATGTCCAAATCTGCAAAATTCAACAACAGTGGCTTTAGTTAAGAGGGGGCATTACAGAATAACATGTTTCCTTTCTGTCTGATTAATGCATCAGTGGCAGATGCTGAGGGGATTAAGTCTAGATTAGTATCCTTTCCACCGACTCTGTTTACCTCCTGTTTGCCACATTGCCTTTCCAATGGTCCTTTTTAAGAAACAAACAGGATCAGCTTTCCCTGTTTTTTTTGTTTTGCTCAGCTGCATTGTTTCTTTTATGTCATTATTTTGTGTGTGTGTGTGTGTTTGTGTCAAGTGCCGGAGTAGACGATGTTTTTGCTCCACTTTCGCCAATTGACCTCACTTGTACGTATCAAAATGTCGGCCATTTTCATGACGGTAAATCAAACAAAAGAGTTTCCTTCACGTGTGAACTATTTCTCCTCGTCACCCTGGCACTTATCCTGAAGCGTGACTCACTATTTCATCTTTAGTAAACCGGCTGGTCCGTCTCGCCGTCTGCATGACGGCAGGATACAGGAAGTTATATTTTTTTTCCGCAGATGTTCGAAATGCTCTGGACTGCCTGTGGGCAGATTTTGGCGCCTGTTTAGCCAACCACAGATAAAGCTATCAGCGACTGCTCCATGTTGTCGAGAACACCCAAACCCTAATGAAGTGCTTGTAAGCAGCATAAAGGGACGCGGGTGTGTCTCTTCCCCTCCAACCTAAGTAATGCTGGTTTTCTCAGTGTTCCATGCAACTGCATTCACAAGCAGATGTCTGCTGGCAGAGCCTGTCAGATAATGACAAAGGATTAAATCGCCTGATTCCCACACCACCAGCCCACTGTGTTTGTCTACCCTTTCTCGCCACAACTTATGGTCTCTGCAGAGCTGAGATAGATTGACTGCGAGTATAAGCCTCTGAGGAATAAAGCGGCGCTCTAATCGAAATAATTCTAATTCATGGCAGTGATTTGGGATTAATGAAAATGAAAATTTAGTAAGATGTGATGGAATTATTTTTTTTTTTTTTCTGTTGATGACATTGCGGCAAAGAGATTACATGCTCGTCTCACATATGTATAGGTTTACATACACAATTTTGTTACATTGTTAATTATCAGAGTATTAATTTGAGACAAAACGATCTACAAAAACAAAACAAAAAAATCTAAGCAAAAAATAGTAAAGATTTTTCAGCGAATTTGCTTACTCAAAACCTGTTGAGAGCCAGCAGTTAAGCTGATACAACAGGTGAAAATAGCCAGCTAGCCTGCAGTCTTTCCACTTTCCACTCCATGAGACAGAAGCTGTTTACCAATGAGATTTAGAGGTGCTGATTACAGTATTTACTGTATTTGGACAGAGCCAAGTTATCTGTTTACCCTTGTGTGTCTGCATGAAAAGCCGTGGGATGTCCATTCCTTCCAGTGTAGCACTGGGAAAACATGCAGAGCAAAAAGCTCCTATGCAAGCGTGTGGTGCAAGTGCAAAAAAGTGTAAACTGCAATCATGATGCTTTCTCTAAACCTAACCATTTGTTCTCTGTGCCAAAACCTAGCCATATTGCTGAGATTGAAAGCGGTTCCGTGTTGACAAACGCAAAACCTGCTCACCGCACTTTCTGGGATATGATCTACGGTCACCAAGTGTTATCTTCTGGCACCACGGTGAACGGCGGGCATCAGGAAATCTGCACCACCGACAACTGGCGGTTCAGGAATTTAGAGCTCCCTTTGCTGTAAATATTATTTCCATTCATTTTTCCCTCCTCGAGATCACAGACAAAAAAAAAATGTAGTGGTGAGCTGAATTCCATGTGCAGCTGCGAAAACCTTTATCCGCATCAAGGAGCAGCACCGGGCAAAACAACTTGCCTCTACAAAGCTAGTAGCTAAAGAGCCTAAGGTTAGCTAACTGACCGAGACCCCATCCGAACGGCCAAAGCTTGATGTTACACACCGGAACACTTTGTCTACACCCTGTAAGCCAGGAGCCACTAAACCCACTGGTGGACAAGTATGCTGTTGAAACCTTGGCTACTTTTATTTCAGCGGGCCTGTTGTGATACGGAATGACTGTCACTCTGCTGATAGAGTTCTGTGTTGGTTAATTTTATTAGCAGGCTGTTCAGTGCCATTCATCTCCAGACATAATTTGTCAAACAGCTTCTGTGTGGTTGCTATGGACCAGGGCCAACCGTTTCACCTTTAGCACGCTAACGTCAGCTGAGCTTTGGACTGGGAGCAGACGTGAGAGAGGAGCTGAGAGAGAGAGAGAGAGAAAGAGAGAGAGAGAGAGAGAGAGAGAGAGAGAGAGAGAGACGGTGAATGAAATGAAGAACACGGATCTCATTTTACTAAATGATTGTTTTTCACATTGGAGGGAAGCACTAGTGACGAGTCACGCTATATTTCTATATATCTCTTTTTTGTTTTTTTTTCCTGCAACATGCAAGTATGTCTGCATAAAGTCATCAAGTTTGATGGATTTCAAATGAGAAGTGAGAAGCTCTGTGTGTAGCACAAACACCTGATTTAGGATGTATGTTTTCTATTCATCTGACCTAAGCTGCGCTTTGGCAGAGATCCATAGGTGCAAGCTTCCACTCAGGTCATGAAGAGAGCATGATATTTTGGCTGCGTGATTTGTTAGTCAACAAAAGCACTGATCTGATATTCTGCGCGGAGGAATGCTCTTTTCAAATAACACGCTGTCATGATTGTCTTGGTCCTTGAGGCCTCAAAAATTAGCAAAAGAAGATTGGAAAAATATTCTATCAACCTGACTGCTGGATAAAAGATTTTCTTGCACTTTCCCGCAACCTTTCACTGGTACATTTTGAAAGCTGCCAATAAAATTCAGAAAGTTGATCAAAAATGATGTTTTGTAAAGCTTCGGGTTAAAAATAACTGGGGCGATCATGAAAACAGAACATGCAACAGGCAAAAATAAGCAGAACAAAGCCAGTTGCACGTGATACCCTGCAATTTCAAATCAAACCAGATTTTTTTGGGTTTTTTTGGGGGGGGGGCTTCAATGGTGGGTAGGTGTGTGGGATGATGGTGTACATTTGTAAAAATACACAGACTGGCGTGAACACAAGGCCACTTTGGCTGCACACTGCTCATTTCTTCTAGATGATTTATGTCCCAAACCTGGCAGACTGTCATTTTTGTGTGTTTTAATGCAGCCTCCTACTGACTCCTGCAGTCTTCTGCGGATCACCCGAAATAACACTGTGTTTGTCGTTTAGGGATAATGTCGCTGGCCGGCAAAGTGGAGCGGAGCAGCACAGCAACAATTAGAGAGCTGTTCTCCTCGGCTCATGAACGTGAGACGAGGGGAGGTCACTGTTTTCATTTGGTCAGGCTTTCTTGGCTCCAGTGTAATAATCAACTGGCAAATTGTCTTACTGTAAAGCAGCACGTGGCAGAGAGTTGAAAGGAGGACACGCGCTCCTGGGAATGGGAATGGCAGCGTGACATGAAAGATTCGCATTTTTTTCCAGCTCTTAACTGTTTTGATGGTCATTTCTATTCATAAGCGTCTCTCTGTTTACATTTCCCCCCTTTGCTTACACACATCAGAGGCAATGTATCCAGACCCAGTCGGCCGCCACCCCGAAACCCCCCCCGCTCCCTCCACCCCCACTCGCAACCCCACCTCCCCCACCTCCCCCGCACCTCACGCCCGTGTTTGTAGTAAACTATAGTGCTCACCTGTGACTGCACTCACATTGGCAAATATCCAGGTTAGGTGGCCGTGGAGGAATTTCCAAATATGATGATATGAAGCTCAGAAAAATGCCTTGGATTGACCCGTGTCTGCTCACCGCAAGAGGAGGAAACCTCCAAAGCTCAAGTATTTCTATTCCATGGTTTTGTAGTATCCAGTTCTCATCAATAAACGCCACTACAAAGTCACTTGTGAGTTATGTTCACTCTCAGTTCTCAGTGGCCATTAACTTGTCTAGTCTCGTACGCTTTGATGTCCATATGTATGACATCAGTGGATCAACACACGTTTTATTGACCTGGACATACATGAACCTGACTTTGCTTCCCACACCATTTGTCCATGGAAGTGCAAAAAAAAAAAAAATCTGTTTATGTGCAATTGTATGGCTATCTTTTAATTTTTATACCATCCAAAGTGAGAACATTTGACAAAGTGAAGACATTTCGGCCGCTCCTCACTTTCTGTGACGCCTTCAAAGGCCAGTTTGAGGGGTTTTTTTTAGAGTAAAAGGTTAGCATTACCAGACTTGGTTGAGGTAGTAAGGGTTAGGGCCGAGGGAATACATTCCGCCAATGCAAGTCCTCACTTAGTCATTCAAACTTGTATGTGTTTGTGTACATGCGACCGAGGATCAAAAAAAATATATATATATATTTTTTTTCATCAGAGGGAGGATACGTTTGGATAGTGAGGACATTTTTTTTGCCAGTGCTCACTTTCTGAGACACCATCAAAGTCCAGTTTCCGGGTATTAGATTTGGTTTTAGCTGAGTCAGGGTTTGGGTTAGTGGCACTTAGCTGAGGACGTTAAGGTTAGGGAAAGGGGAAAGGGAATGCATTATGTCAATGAATGTCCTCGCTTGCATAGCCATACAAATGTGTGTGTGTGCGTGTGCGTGCGTGTGTGTGTGTGGGCGTGCGTGTGTGTGTGTGGGTGTGCGTTTCTGTGTACAAAACTCAGCGACAGGGCCAGTCAGGCGCCGGTGCATTGGCTTGCCTGTTTCCACACAGTCTGGGCCCCAGAGGAGGATTTGCAGGCCAGATAGGATTAGGCTCCGTCTCTTTACACAACGGTGATGGGGATAAGGAGTCCGCAGGGCTCAGGAGCACTCCAAAGCTCCATTAATACACAGCAGCAGGAACCACACAGATGAGTACCTTAAACAGCTGAGCCCACTCGGTCCATGTTTGGTTATCAATGCACCGTTGCTGTGCCACCGTCAATTATGCCCACAACCAGTAATGCCCTGTGGAAAATTCACCGAACACACCAATTATCTGGGACATCTTCCTGTTACTGTGCAGCAGCTTCATCTGATTGGTCACATTTCAGTTCACTTAAAGAAGACAAATCCCTCTGGAGCGCAAATTGGTTTTTATAAATCTTCAGGAAAAGTCAGTGTCATCTCATCAAAGGGCGTCATAAACTTAAGATGGACGCATTGAAGAAGGAAGGACACTCGCGGTTGTGTTGAATTATATCAGGTTTATTATGTGGGAAACAAAGTCACCTGTTACACTCCCTGCTAATGTGTAATATTTATGCACTCACTTGATCCCGGCACCTGCATTCATGTCATCGATTGCCATTTTAATCCTGTAATTAAATCCTTGATAAAACCCTGGGTTTCTAAAGAATACGTGATTATCTCTTTGTCCTTGATTATTTCACACCGGACCAGCTACTCATAGCGATCCCACTTCTCGGGCGTCTTCCATACTCGAAGCATACTGGAGAGGGTTACATAAGTGAAGGGTCCCCCAGTGCCCCGAGAGGGTTCAGAGAGCCCTAATCACATTAAGACAAGCCACTTGCCGCTGAGTTCAGTCTAATTGCAAAAGCTCCCTGACCTGTCGAGTCATTTAGACAAGAGAGCAGCAGCCCGCCATCAGATAGGGTGTTTGCTTCACTTTGAGAACCTTATTGCGTTCATCAGACCCACAGAGCCGGAATTGTTCAGTACGTTGCTTATTTCACCATTATATTCTGATTTGTAAGTGGGCCGTCATCAAGGTTTCACTCGGCTAAAAATTCCTTTCACACTTTCTTCTTATCCTTGAGCTTTGCAATAATCTTTCCCATTTCATCCAAAAGTCTCCTCTGCTTATCTCCTTCATTTGTTTCCTCCTGCAGTGTGTATTGATCTCCCCACAATCTGGCAGCTGCACAGTCTGCCAGGCCTGCTGTGCTGTAAGTTAAGAGAGGTCAAACTGCAATTCCAGACTTATACTGTCTCAAACAGTGGTGCAGTTTCTGCTCGCTGCTTCTTTAATTTGAAAATTTGATTATTCTGACTCTCCTCAGCCTTGTTTTCAGATGTAACGAGCAGCTGTTTTCAGTGTACACGGCTTAACAGACACACCGGTGAGTACGGTGAACATAGTGGTGCATTCAGCAGCCGAAGAGCCAGAAATTAACCTCAGGAATTCTCCTCCGAGCTAAAATGAGAGTGAATATTGGACTTATTTTAGCCAGACGGCGGCCGTAAACACAACTGCAAATAAATGTTGCTCTTTATTAGATGGATTATGTTAATTGTATGGTTAGGGATGGGTAACGAAAAAAAACTTGATTGAGTTTAAGTGTGGTTAGTGTTCCCAAAAAAGAAATGTTAAGGTCTGTGACACGTTGTAAACGCCTGTCTCCTGCATGAAAGTAAAATACATGTCTGTTCCTTCTGTGTGAAACCATCCAATAAGGAAGTAAATCCTTAGGCATACTGGCCTGGGATTAAAATAATCATTTTACAATGTAGCTTTGGTGTAAATGCTTTGAATGATCTGTAATCATTGCTAACAGGTCCCTCAGCTGCTTGGAATCGGCCAGAAAAAGTTCCATTTCTCTGATGCTAATTCCAATATTTCACGCCACCGAATTACTCGGTGGTTGCAAAGTGCTGATGCCCGGCATTCTCATTGATTCAGAAGCGAGGAGATTGACATGCAGCTGGTTAGACAGTGCTGTGCTGAGATTACTGCTACTCTCCCCAGTCGGTTCTGGTGTTTAAGATTAGAAAAATAACCAACTGTGAGAACATTCGAAGTGTTGGCTTAATCTCAGCACCTCGAAAGTCTCTATCTGTGCGGTAAAAGCTGATTACCAAGCCTCACTCAGGCTCCAAATTGGCAAAGAAAGGGTGCAACTGAGATGGCAAGCCATGAAAGAAGAGGGAGGTCGTAAAGAATCTTGTTCCAGACACCACAGACTATGTCTAGCTTTTTTACAGGGCGGGTCAGGGGGTCTCAAGCGGAGCTGTGTGTCTGTGTGATTATTGAGCGGTGAGCATCAGGGTCACATCACGGTCATGGACATTTACTGATACATACACGCACGATCTCAAAACAATGAGTCGCGGCGAGGCGCAAAAGTACGAAAGCCCATTAAGAGTCGGAGCAGCTGCAGGGGGATGGTGGGGATGTGCTGGTTTGGCGAATTAGCAGAAGGGGAGGCTACTTTCGCTGTCTGCTCCGCTCTCTCCAGCTTTCAGTGTGACGACCTGTAGATGGAGGAGGGGAGGTGGAGGTGGGGGAGTGAGAGGGTGGGGGAGGAGGTTAGCTGTATTTAGCAGGGAAAGCTTCCTGTGCGTGGGCCTCATGGCGCCGAGCGGGGGCCGGGATCCACAATCCAACTTGCTGTCTCCACAAAACACCCCTTGCTACAAAACACACACACCCTCTGGCACCAATTCTGTTTTCAATTTCCTGCCTGTAATTCTGGCTGCTGGTCAGAGGGAAGGCAACTTCCTCACAGTGAAAGAGCCGGGACAATAACTCGCCACTGAGATCACTTGCAAATAATCACGCTTCGCGATACAAGAGGGGTGTTACGTAAGAGTGGAGGGGAAGGGGATGAGAAGCAAATCTGACTGGGACAATTAAGTGGCTGATTAAATTTCCAGGAAATTATTACTATAATCATAACTTAATGAGTTAGATTAACTAATCTTCAGGCGTTTTCATATCTTCATCTGCAGTCTGGATAGGTAGCTCTCGATATAAAACACATTTAGTTTACGGTGTTGTTTCTGCGAGTAGCTGTGATTATTGATTTCGCCTGCAGGGATTTAATGCATTTGCTTTATGAGGCAGGGAAGTCACACTTTTGGATGCTCCTCCATAAAATCTAACATGCAGTAAATGAGGCAGTTGGGGGTCCCTCCTGTCACTCTGGAGGGTCGTGGGTCAAAATGAGCCTCTATGCTTCGGTGGTCGCGTTTTCCGAAACAGGATAAATTTGCTCGTTTTCACCACAAATGATACGTGAAGGCCGTGAGGTCGCGTTCAACAGAAATTTGTTTGACCTTTGAACCTGCTTCTCCCACTCCAGCCATGATCTCACACACTCAAGTAAATTTATGAGTTTATACAGTCATGATGTCAAAGCAAGTAAGGATTTGAAGATTTCGCCCATTCCCTGCCACCGTAAAAAAAAAAATGTGTAAAGAGTCTAATATTCTAAAGAAGCGGTTCTTAACCCGGGTTCGATCAAACCTCAGGGGTTCCGGTGAGTCAGTCTCAGGGGTTCGGCGGAGGTCGTGACACACACCCGACTCAAATGATTTGTGATGACACGCTACGCTTGGCCGTCATTGGCTGGAGGTGATCACGCATTACATCGCTTGGCCTGTCTGTGCCGCAGGGACTTTGGTGCACTTTGATACTGTCGTGATGGTACGCCATGTGATTTCTTTCTTAATATTTTAATCCCTTCATACTAACTATGTCGAGTGTATATATATATATATATATATGTATATATATATGTATATACATATATATATATACCTATGTTCTGAATTTTGAAAAAAAATCCTTTTATTTTTCCGATTAGCAAAGGTTCGCTGAACGCGCATGTGAAACTGGTGGGGTTCAGTACCTCCAACAAGGTTAAGAACCACTGATCTAAAGACTTTAAATAGTTGAAGAAAAATTGAAAAGGGTTCCAATATTTCCTTCAAAAAGCTGAACATTTTGATAGCTGAATAACGTCTGTACATTAAGACATGCAGTGGTAGCTGGCCAGCAAAAAAACATGCATACTTACACCACAGGTTTCACAGAGCCACATTCAATATAGCATATAATAATGTACTTGTAGTAGAGTATATTGCAGCCTATTATTAAATATGAAAGCTAGGAGCATTCACTCTTCAAGCTGTCCAAATGGTTCTTCTTTTTTCATCTTCTTCCTCTTCTTCGTCTATGCTGTATGCCATTCAAACCTTTTAATTTAAACATTTTTTACAATATCAAGCCTGTTCAAAAACAAATGTGCGTGAATGGACATGCTTTGATGTCAGCTAACTCTGCCTTCATGTTTTTACAGTGTACGAACCAGAAAATGGGTCTGCTCTGATGTCATAACTGTCAGACATCATACACGACATGCAAATTCAATCGAAGCATAGTTGGCAAAGCATAAAAGGGTTAGTTAGTTAGTTAGTTAGTTAGTTAACCCATTTAGCTTTTTGAGCTTTAGCACAAGGGATACTTGTGCTCTAGTTTTTTCCTACCTTTTCAACTTTGTTCAGTTCAGCATCTCAGCATTCACGTGCGTTTTCTGCAGGAACTGCTGTTTTTTCCTCGTTTAAACCAACTGTGGTGTTTGTTCACACCTTTTGGTTGATCAGTCTAAACGCACACAGGCTAATCAGAGTGCATGGTTGTGTGTGTGCGTGTGTGTGTGTGCGCGCGCGCGTGTGTGTATTAATGTTAAATGTAGCCTACAGCAGGCTGGCATTCTTGTGCGTACTATGAAACATAATCCTTCCTGTCCCACTGTCAGACTCCCTGTTGCGGAGTGATGGGCCAACTGTCTGATAGACCAATATTACTTCTTATAACAACGCTGCCAGCTTTGCTTAGAATGAAATGAAATAATACAGAAAAACGATTCGAAAAAAAAAAGATACTAGAGGCATCACGATGTGGATTGTCTCACTGACAGAGCACTTAGTGAGTCACAGACATGCAAAGTGACGATGCAGTGAGGGAGGGCAGCTTCACACACTGTGTTTACGTCAGCAATCCACCATCAAATACACACGTAGAACCGATCTCTACTTAAAGACAGCCACAAGGTGCCAAACCTCTAATTAGCCTGACCTTTACTTGTCACCCATGATATACAACCTTAATGAGGGCAGCCTTGTGATTAAAAAATTGACAAACCCTGTGTTCACACGCCGTAAAACAAATACTGGCGTCTGCAGCGTCTCTGACTTCGTATACCAGCCATCGCCTCACAAAGCCATCCCGAATTCACGGACATTACAAGACGCGGAGGATGTTCTTAATTACAGGGCGCATGTAAACCAAACCAAGCCTGGCTGACCCTGGAGGGGGTAAGAACACGAGAACACCAGGCTGGAGCCAGTTTTATTGTTGTTGCCAAGGCTGAGGAGAAGAGCGTGGAGGAAGTCCTAAATCAATCCCACTCACTGAGGACTCACAGTAGGAAAGAGGCTGTCATCAACAGGAGGTGGATCTGTCACAATCAATTACAAAACCACAGGGAATAACCCTAATGAATTTTGATCGCAGCCTTTGTCTCTCTTTGTTTCAGTTCTAGACATTTTCAGTGCTGATAAACTCTTAAGAGTTCATCTCTGCATTAGACGAGACATTAATCCTCGTTTCCCCTAAAGGATGATGTATTTACAGCATTTTGTCTTATTAAAAGTTCCGCCTCTATCTGAGTGCATTTTAATGGAAATCATTTTAGCATAACATATTAAGCAATTAATCGCTATGTACATAATTATACATATTCTTATTTAGCTTCCGCAGCTCAACTTTTGTTGTGCGTCAAAGAGCCCTCTGTAAATTATGCAGATTCATTTTAATCACATACAATCAGTAAACATTTGCTGTTTAGATGCAGCCACTCCATTAGCTGCTCTGTCATCAATACTCCAAGCAGGCACATTAGATATTATCATAGGCTCTCTGGGAGATATGATCAGTGCAGAGTCATCTTTATTGTTCTCAATGCAAGGCCAGGGTGAAGTCTGGGACACACTTTGTCCACGATGGCAGATGTGAAACACGTAGCACGAGAAACAAGTATTGTGAAAACCTAAATAGGTCATAAGTGAATTTGAGAGGTTTGTAGGCGCCGTGTCAGAGACACACAGCTTCTTTGTGTAGCCGCTGGCAACTGAGCTCTTGTGGTTCAGAGTTCAAACAGGGATTCATGGGGAAATCTACCAATTATTGCTGTCACAACCAGTGAGGACCTGAATGACACTAAAGTTTTGCAGCCACACAACAGGTTGGTGACAAACCCTTTACAGCCTGTGTTTTAGAAAAAGAGAAAGAAAGAAAGAAAGAAAGGATAACCTCCCTCCGAGCTTGCTCGAGGACCAAGATGTCCCAAGCGACGCTCAGGCGTCGACGCTGGAGAATAAACCGAATGACATTAACGCACAGTATATTTCATTTAAAGGACAATCCCAGTGCCAAGTGCATCGATTTTTGCGCGGCTTTGCCAATGTGTTACTCATATGTAGGTCAATGAGGCTGCAGACTCGCTCAAGTGCAGCTTCAGTCAGATATTTAGGTCACACCCCAATTACAGCGAGGCAGAGAGATGAGCTCTGCAGGGGAAATATCTTTACGGAATACAGCCATTTCTTTGAATATTATTTTGTAGTTATTTTGAGACTCAGGCATGACTGGGGCTCGGAGCAACAAGCGGGCGGCAGTGGAAGTGAGATGACAGCTCGGGTGATTGGGTTTGAAAGTGGACCTGTCTAGCCTCTATGCTAATGCTCTGGCTCCGAGACACCCTTCTTTTGGTAACTCTCTCTCTCTCTGTCTCTCTCTGTCTCTCTTTCTCTCTCTCTTCTCTGTTAGATGACATCACCGTTTATATAGCGGGCGCGTTGACATCACCGGCAGAGCATGTTTGGAAATCACAACAGCGGCACGAGAGCAGGACCCTCTCCATTTAAACCTCGTTAAAACCCGCCAGTTCGCGCGCCTTTGTTCCCTCCCATGTTGTGGGCGCACGTTGTCGTCACCGACTCCAAAAACAAATCCATAAACACACACCATACGTAATCGCGAGGTAATAGAAAAGAAAAGAAAAAAAAAAGAAAAAAAAATTGTTGCCAATTTTACCTCTCTGAGGGGAAGTCCTGCGAGAGCGAATGTAAAGTCAATACCGTCACACACACGCTCTGCATGTGGTCTGCATCAGATCAGCCGTGGGAGCAGCTCTCAGCGACTGGATTGGGGGGCTCATTTGAAATCTTTTGAATAAAGCCAGAAGTGAAGCACGAGTGAAAATGGTAAATTTCTACCGCAGGTGCTGGGAATAAGACAGACTTTTTTTTTTTTCTTTTTCTTTTTCTTTTAAGAGAGTGGAATAAATGATAAGAACAGAAAGCTGTCATAGGGAAGGAGGCCGGAGTGTTCCTCATTCACACGACGGTGATTAGCGGGACGGGCTTAGCGCGTGGTGACAAGAGGTCCTTGCGCTCTAACTGGGGTTTTAGCTCTGTATTATTTTAAACCAGCTTATGATGATTGTGGAAAAGTGACACTAAGAAACTCCCACACATTCTGCTGACATGATTCTGCTGGATGAGGAAATACTTATACTTTAAAATGAAAGGCATGCTCGAATCATGTGCTCTGGAGAAGCAATTTCACGCAACCTTACAAACCCACAGATTTTATATGTATTCACACTTAATAAAGAGTAAATCTAATGATTCCCCTTTGCAGCTTAGATTTAGATTTGCTGGGGGGGGGGAAGAAACAGTTTATTGAACGTCGCTATGTGCTTATTTCCAATCATTTCATTACCATCTCGCACTTGTGAACTGGCACAGCAGCTGGGTTGCTTCAAAAAGAAATCCCCTATGAGACTTTGTGCATTTATCTATTGATAAATTGGTGCAGGCCACTAGAAGGTGTCAGGAAAGTCCCTGCGATTTGATAGCATCTTGCAGGAGTTTCGTCTCGGTTGATGAAGGCAAATTTCAAGAGATTTTTTATACGTGCGTTCTTGTCACATCAGGTGTTTGTTTCAAGTAAGAAAAGAAGATGGAAGGGAAAATGTCCTGACTCATGCAATAACTTTTTAGCCTGGTTTTGACATCTGAAAAATCCTAATAAGGCTTTTCGACAGCGCACACACTTGCAACAGGGAAAGCACAGATGTTAAAAAAAAAAGAAAAAAAAAAAAGCATTTCCTGCTGATTTGCTAAACTGAATTGCTGAAGCAGTGTAAAAAAAAAAAAAAAAGGTAGAAATAAAACTCAAATGATGTTCTGTCATCCAACTTTTGCTCTTTTTCAATATGAGAAAGAAATATATCCCAAAAATCACGATAGTTACTTTACATATTAGGATTAGGAAAAATGATGGGATTTGCCTCAACTGAATCAGGTAAAGATTCATTGTCTGGTGTTGTAAATACAAGAATATGGTACCTCGCCCTTTTAAAAGACCTTTTGACCTCCTAAGAAGAGCACAGGTGTTTCTGATAACGTTAACGATGGCTTTGTTCTAATTAAGTGTCCCAGTACGCCATGACAGTGTGACGGTGAGCCAGCGCGCACATGCCAGGCCCCTAAAACTGAAGCAGCGAAATGGAATTCAGCCATCATTGATTTTATTACTCACATTGGGGCTTTTCTTACCGGGACATGTGTGAAATATCACAGTTTCCCATTAACCAACAGTTCAAAGAAGATGTGCAATTTGCAGCGACGCAAAACGGGGAGAACGCGACACACTCTCGTTGAGATCTTGAGATGCTGGAGATTTGGACGCGGCCCAGTTTTGGCAGGTTCGCTTTCATGACAGCCGGCAACAGTGTTAAAATGAGAATAACGACGATTACACCTGGGTGGTGTTTTTACGTTGTCTCAGATGCTGCCAAAAATGTTCCACAGTTTTATTCAAGGCGACTGCATCTTTCAACGCATTTGTAGACGTATTCTTGCTATGATTGTCTTGACCAACAATAACGGCGTTCGGCCACCTCGAGACCAAACCTGGCCACACTACATTAGCTACAGTAGCTATGGTGCGCTCAGACATTAGCGCCATGTGCGATAGCCTGCGCGACTACTTTATCAGAAAATGAAATAGCAAAAAAAACACCAAAATATATGACTTTGTCCGCGAAAAAAAGATTACTGTAGTTGTGGAAGAGAATGACAAGAACAATTCCCATGATTCCGCGCTGCTTCTCATCATCAAGCTTTTTGTTATCAGTAGACTGAGAGACCTCCTCGCTGCACAAATTACATGCTGTGTGTTTATGTGCTATAGTTCTACTAACACGTCCCATATTTTTTACATACTTGCAGTGCTGCGATTAATTTTGAGTATCTCTGCATGAAAGCGTGATCAAGCATGTGCACTATTAGGGCCATTGAGGAAAGATTTTTGCAGTCATTGTTCTCTGCTCGGTGTTAATGGACAGAAAGTCCCCTGTTTTTTCTCCCCAAGTCAATAATGATGAAGATTGTCTTGCTGCGCTGTCACTTGGCTTTTTGATAAATCTCTCTCTGTTACTCGTCACCATCGGCCCAGATGAATATATTGATTTCTTTCCTGCCGCAAAATTCTTGTGAGCTGTACTAACAGTGAGTGAAAGCAGAAAATATTCCTACCTTAATCTTAAGTCTGTTATTCTAAGGCTCTTTCCCTCTGGCAGAAAAGACACACTGGATGGCTTCCCCAGTGTTATCCTTTAAATCTCCTCCAAGTTATTGCTGGCATTAGCCCGGCTATTTCAGCTGTGATATCAAAGCGAGACAATGGAAGTGTCAGAACACAGTGTCCTACGAAAATGCATGAAGGAAAGCCGAAACTCTACAGATCCATAATCGATTCCATCAGGAGCTGCAGGCCAAACGAGGTGAAGCGCCTCACCTGAATAAACCACGATGACGATTATCAAGACTACTATCAACCAGACCCGTGTCTCACATGCAGTCAAGTATGTGTCGACAGAAGATAATTATATGGTTTATGTTGTATTACACACACACACACACACACACACACACAGAGGGGCAAGTATGTCTGCTTCAGGAGGTGATTTTCCCAAATGGAATGCATGATGTCAGTGTGTAAACGGAGAGTAAAACCATAGACTGGAAAACACGAGACCAAGCCCTTAAAATTTGTGAGAAGTCAACAACGACAAGGGGAGGGTGGGGTTTCCCGATGAACACTCCCATGCTCTTTTTTTTTTTTTTTCCTTTTTTTTTTTCCAATAATGCTGATGGCGTGGAAACTTCAAAGAAGTCAGGAACCCGGGAGAGGGAACAGGGATCTGTTTTGTTTTCCCTCTTCCTGCTACTAGGTAACATGGCAGACAGCCAAAGAAAGGAAAGCAGGAGTGTAGAGTCCAGGAGGGAGCACCTCATCAACAATGACTGATGTCCTGATCTTATCTTCTCACACCCGGTCAGTCAGCGGCGACGGTGCGATGTGGGCAATCACAGATCAAAAAAAAAAAAAAAAGCAGTGTTACTAGGCTGCCACACAAATAGCATTAGTAATGCGTCTGTAATGTATGCTAATTAGAACAATGTGTGTACGGTCGGTACTGTGTTCTCCCATCAAGAATGCAGCCCTGTTATTCTGCAAGTTCACGAGGGCAAACTCCCTCAACATGCTCTAAGAATCTAAAAATCTATTTGGAGCGTTTATAAGATCACAAATTTTCCTCTTTTTATGTGTGTTTAACTGCTCGGCATTACTCTCCACGATCAATGCCCCAGAAAATAATGGTCTAAATGTTACTCCACAGCCATCTGTGCGCTGCCAAGTCGTTAAATCTGCAAAGAAATACTAGAATATCCCTTTATTATGGCCAAAACGGTACCAAGCCTGAGAAAAATCCCAGAGTTAAAAACATGCATGACTGTAAACCCTCCATGTTACTGAATCCTCCCCATTACACAAAAATGTTTCAGAATGCAGAGCGTCATGTTCACTGGCAGCTTCAGCCTTGGTTACTATACTGTAAATTATCATTCCATGCATTGGGTTTACCAAGCAGAATGTGATCGAGTTAACGTTGTCTCACTTACTGTGGAACTGATGTTTTTTTTTTAAATGCACATTTTAACTGTCTCAAATGACACATGCTTATTTTATCTTACATTAACCCATAGGACTTAGGAAATCTACCTTTGAGTGGCACTCCAGCTGCTCTTGGTGGTTCTAAGAGCTTCCCAAAGTATGCTGGTTTGCCCTTTATTCATGATCCATCCAAATATGAGTCCTCTCCTCATCATGGGGTCTCTAACTGCCTTTTTTGTATTTTAACTTGCGTGAGTGATGTACACTTTTGGCACTTTTCCTCTATATGGTACCAGCTCTACTCTACTCTACTCTACTCTACTCTACTCTACTCTACTCTACTCTACTCTACTCTTGTCTAATCTTGTCTGGTCTAGTCTATTCTGCTGTACTCTATTTGCCTTTTTTGGTTTTGCATAAGAAAAAAGTACCTGGTACAGTTTTTAAACAACCAAACTATTGCAGCGGCTGCAGTTTAAATTTTTTACTTTCAAAAATGGCAACCAGAATGTCAGTCATCCGTTGCTTCTCTTCTTCTCTCTTCTCTCTGTGCCGCTCTGTGCATTTCCATGTAGCATTGAAGATGACATCACAGCATGTTCACGAGGCATCGCTATGACGACCAGTTAACACTGAAGTGGTACTATCTTCTAATGGAAAAAAAAAACAACAGAAATGTACCCAATACCAAAGGCGCGTAGTTTAGAGCAGAGTAGACCAAACCAGAGTACACTAGAGCCGAGTCGAGTCGAGTCGAGCCGAGCCGAGCCGAGCCGAGCCGAGCCGAGTAGAGTAGAGTAGAGTAGAGTAGAGTAGGATAGAGCCGATACCATTTAGTGGAAAAGCACCTTTTGAGGACAAAAGATAACTTGTTGACTCTCTTAAGCTTATTCAAGGACGTGAGGCCTCAAAGGCTTCCTACCTTGGCTGGAGGTACCAGAACTGGTTACTGCAACTCCAGGCCTGATATTTTTGACATACTGTGTGTACACTGTAAATACAGATAAGACTCGGTGTCACTCTGCAAAGAGGCCTCATGAGGGAAAGAGGTAAAGCAGTGATACCCCCACTAAATGTGACGCTGGGAGCGCTCGCAATTACAAACGAAGAAAAGGGAACTTTGGCCGCCACTCTCACGTCCGGGAATGCAACATCCAGATGCTGTTGGAAATAAGTGGTGACGACTACCTTAACGATGGCAACTGATGATTATTGAAATGCCAGTGTGGCAATTCATGCAAAGAGAGGCCGGTCCCTCCAGGTACTGTATGTTAAACAATTTCCTTACGATGAGATTACTCCCCATTCATTACTCTCTCTCTCTCTCTTTCTGTGTCTCTCTCTCTCTCTATCTCACACACACACACACACACACACACACTAACACACACAGCACCACGGCTTCCTTTGATGCCTCCTCATTCACACAGATCAAAGCGAGCAGACCCCCTAACATCCATACATTAGGACAAAACAAGCTCCTCCACAGACCGTCAGCAGAACGAATGCATTAGCAGCTCAGTTATTTTAATGAACTCTTCAGCACCATCACCTTTCACCTGCTCTCATATCCAACTGTCAGAAGAGGTTATGATCTACTGAGCTGGTGTTCTGCGCTGCCAGTTACCGGCAAATTTTTTTCCCCCCACTGCCTGCTTGCAATCTGGACGTTTTGTCTGGGAGAACTAGGCACACTCACTCGAGCAACAAAATAACGCGTGAAAGCCTAATCCATGCGGTTATTTGCTTTTTCCCCTCCGTGCTATATATATATCAGTCCTCTCATCTTTCCGTCAAGCAAGACAGCTGATTGTGCCCGCAGAGGAGCAGCACTCTATCAAAGACCACAGGGAAAGCATGCCTTACATGGTGAGTCAACAACTCGGAGCCAGGTGCTCTGGATGTCCAAAGAACAGTCGGCCAAAGGTCAACGGACTGCACGGCTTAAATTACATAATCAAACTTTATCTTAAGTCTTTAGAACATTTTCAGGCCGGCACTCAAAAATTGCGTGCAAATAATTTTTTTTGGGACAAAAAAAACCATCCAAATCTACATCCAAAGTTATTTTAGGATTATCAACTCTGATTATGATGATTCAGCTGAGTTGGGTTTATGATTATTTCTTGTTCCATGCGACACTCCTCCACCAAGTTTAGTGAGTTTTGGCTTGGTAGTTTTGGTATATTGCTCTGTTGTTCGAAATCTGAAAAGTGTCAGTTTTTATTTTCCATGAAATGGATAGAGTTTGTTTTGCTATTTTCTTTTTCCAAGTTACTTTTATTAAAAAAAATATTGGTAGTGAGGTGAGCAACATGTATGCACAAACAAAAAAATCTGTCATGTGTCCAACACCAGACTTAATGGGTTCTTCCCCAGCAACACTACATCAACAACAAAAAAACGTAACAAAAATCTGTCTTCATTCATTGCATTGTTTATTTTAATCATTTTAAAATGAACTTAGATAATTAAATAATAATATTTTTTTTTACTTTTCACAAAGTAAAAGTTTTTTTTCGTGTTGTTTACTTTTCTTTTTAAAGTTGATGAATGTAACATGTTTTGTTTTGTTTTGTAAAATGCTGTTGACAATATATTTTCCCTGGCAAGGATGAAAACGATACATACAGCCATATGAATAAGAAATGATGTTTAAAAAAGATGAAGCATGAGTTTGATACACATCAGATTTGTTAATGCATCTTTTTCGGTCATCCACTCATTTTCTTTCTGTCCTGTTGGGGTGAAGTAGTACTTAAACTTTTCCCAGCATGCACTGGGCAAAAAGCCAGGTGGTTGGGACCCCCACCTCCCCCAAAAAAAACAAAAAAACAAGTGTGTGGATACAAACCTCTGTGCCCATCAGACTCTCATATCTGCACAAGAACTCAGGTTGTCTTGTCCAGAATTCCAAGCCATTAAACCATCAAACATTTGCACGTCATTCGCTCTTACTCTGGATTACATTCACGGATATAAGCACTCCGCTTCCCTTTCCACAGCCCGAGTCTTTTGTTTATGACAGGAGGCATCTCTGTCAGCGGTCCAGCTTTGGGTGGTCCAGTTCTCCCACCGTCCCTCTGCACAGAGTCTGACACCAGTGTGACATTCCTCACAGGGGTTACCGCAGGGTCTGTCCTTTCTCATTGACGTTTGGGAAATTTTAAGAATTTTTATTGTGCTTTGTTGGTCCTCCTGCTCTTTGAACAATCGGGAGTCATGGAAAGGAATGCGCGGATCATTAAAGGGTCAATTCATCCACATTAAAGGAAAACAAATTTTCACCACTTCAGTTACAAGTGGCATCAAGCCCCTGAGGATGATGTTGGTTTTGTTGACAGATGTTTAAACAATGGTGAGACTTGTGCCGCCGTGGCAAGAGAAGAGACCTGGATGGCATTTGTAGTGATCAAAGCGGTGGCGAATATGTCTTTGGTAGAAAATACAGACGAAAACCGTTCGCAGCAATTTTGGTGGAAGTTACCAAGAGATCAAAACTAATGAAGAGCTACTTCAATTAAATGGCTGTTTTTCAAGGACTAACTTAATGATACTCAGTGAGGTTTTCTTCAGATGCACCCAAATGCTTTTTTCACCAAATAGCTGACTTCAGAGAGAGGAGCTTCTTCCACGAGAAGTCACTGATCACAACAGCGACCAGACGAATATTTGAGGTTAATTACAATAGGCTCTTTTGTATTTCTGACCTCAGACAAAAAGAACTTCTGCAAACATATTAAAGTCTGCTGTCATGGAGACATCCGGACTGCTCTTGATGCTTTATAGTTTGCATATTTTACCAGAGCAGATGTAGTCGTTTGTCTGCCTGGCAAAGACGTGTGGCTCAGCTTCTCATCCGATGCCAGTGACTCTAAAGCCCTCGAGAGGAACATCCAAAAAAATCACCGCGACCCCAGATTCACGAAACTCTTCAGTGCATCTAACCAGATCTAGTCCTCCTATTTAACCGGCAGATATCAGACCAGATATTTTCCAGAGAAGACCAACACTTGCTGGCACTCCAGACCATCCTCCCTTTGTCTTGCAGCCTCCCCAGGCTTTTGGCGCTCAGCGTTGTGTTGGAGGGCAGGAGGAGCCCCACTTGGCACGAGGGAGGGATGATTCCCAAGCAGCCTGTCGACTTCACTCCCTAATGCTCTTTTCTCCTGCCCCACTGACTGAGTTTTTAATAAATGATGAGATGTGGTATAAATAAACCACAAGGCAGAGCAACTGCCAAAAGGCAGAGAGAGAGATACCAAGGTAAGACACAAGAGGTGATAAATAAGTCAACAAAGACTCATTTGCGCTACTTGGTTTTTATCACAGTCACGGTGGCGCGATGTTAAATAGGATTTGAGAGGTGGCAAGCGTATCTTTGCAAATCCATGAACTCTTTTTACAATGAAAACAGCCAACTCGTGCCTCATTAGAATCAAGGGAATTTGTGTCCTCGATCATCTGCATATCAGCTATTTGAAAGCGATTGTACGTTTGCTCTGTGTATGCATATTGATGTTGGTAAATGTGGCGTACATAAAGAGGTCTCATAAGTAAAATGAGACTATCATTTACTGGGAGTGACAGGAGAAGAACTGGGTATGATGCGTATAAAACTGCCGCCTACTTGCACAGGTTCTTTAATCACTGTAATAGTGTTTTTCCTGCGCTGCCTTTGCACTCAGCGGGTTTCCTTTGTGAAACCCTCCCCCCACAAAAAATCCTCATCATAAACATACCTTAAATTAAGTATGTTTAAGGCCAAGTAAACACACATTCACGGTAAATTTGTAGAATATACTGATTCGAAAACGACAAAGTTGCTCACAACAAAGGGTTCTGGAAGGTGTGGCTTTTTCAGCGACGCTTCAAAATTTGTGAAATTTAAAAAGATGCCCTGTTACAATAAGTTACTCCCTCTATGACTTCAGGAGTTTTCATTCAATCAGATAGGAAGGTGGAACCAACTATTAATAGTTGACAAGATTTGAGATACACCGGGTCATCGAGCTACCTGTCAAAACGTTATTTATACTGGTGAAGAAATCGCAACCACGGTGCTGGCCTCTTTATCTGGAGCTAACCGTTGGGAAAACAATGGTATGTACAGAACATCAGCCAATACTCCAACTCTGTCACTGCCACTTTTGCTCCAGTTATGGTCTGCAGATAAAGATAAAACCTCGTCCTAGATTCTGCAAGAGCTCAAACTTGCACAGGGCAAACTTTTAAACTAGGTGAGTTTAAAACTTGGCTGACTTTTTCCACAGGGCAGTTTTATTGGAGAGCGCCTGAGGCTTAAAACGTCACACGCATTTAAGAGTTCCGGAAAACCTTACTTACAAGCTGTTTTCTGAACGGCAGTGGTCATAATGAACACAACAAAAATGAGATACAATCACTTGTGAAAGGCTCATGCCAACATGCTTCCTCACTGACATTCAAACACAGATCAATATGGGCGTCCCTGGATGTTTATTCAGGCCAGCATCTCTTTGTTCCATCCGTTCAAGACTGTTAAAATAGGGCCAGCTCTTTCTATCACATGAAAAACTGGGGGGAAAAAAACAAATGTTGCTACACTGGTCACACTGATTGGAAACGGTAGACAAAGCCAATGGCAGATGGAGTTATAAGGCCGTGAGGTTGTAATTTACATGACGTATCAGGATCCAGCATTAGTCAGTGGAGCTTGAGTGATGAAAAGGATGATGAAAGGCAGGGGTGAAAAGCTGAAATGTGGTAGGGGGCTGTTTAAAATGTCCTCCATTTCATCAAAGTGATTATTGGGGGTACTTAGCAGCTTTCATATTAAAATGATTAAGGTCTCTTTGAAAAACCAAGAGCTGGTGTGGCTGCAGTCGGTGGGAGGCCTTGAATAAAAGGTTCTTGTGGCAGGAGAGGAGGGAGG
>CAAKHG010016577.1:9500-25172 GCA_901007715.1 Dactylopterus volitans | reverse complement strand
GTAAAAGTGATGACTGGGTGTTGGTGTCATCAGCACCACAGCTGCCCCTCTGCGTGTGTGTGTGTGTGTGTGTGTGTGTGTGTGTGTGTGTGTGTGTGTGTGTGTGTGTATCTCACTGGCCTGGTCACATGATCACTTTTGACAGGAGTCATGAGGGGTCAAGTGGGGTCATGAGTAGTATCCTGACATCCTGCTGGTTTAATCACCTGTTTGTTTATTTAACAATCAAACTCTGATCCACAGTGACTGAAGGAGGGAAAGTGAGAAGAAAAAGAGAAAGTGAACGGAAAATCTCCGGTCTGATTATAATTGATTTTATGTTGGGATGCGCGTCTCATATTTAGCTACCCTTGGATACACAGCTACCTGTCAGCCAGACATTATGAATTCGTCACCCCGTTCAAATGACGCCAAACGCCAATAGAACGATGCATCATCCCAGGTATTGCCATTTGTTGAAAAAAATTTGAGTCCTCCGCTATCATACTTCGTTTAAACGTCCTTTAATTTCATTGATGAGGTGGTCGCATCAGGCTCATGTGATTTATAGGCACGAGATTGTTTAGCAGCTGAGAATAAGATGACAACCTTTGTAAAATTTGTAAAATGGCTGAAATATTTTACTTAAATCCAACTGACATTTTTATTGTATCTGGTCACTTTGAAGAATATAAAGCAGTCACTTTAGACACTAAGCTGAAATAATAAGAAAGGAATAATGTCCACGCCAGCGGCGCAGCAAGAGGGATCCATCTTCGTGTGGCTCGTTGCTGCCCTCTTTTGCGACGCAGCGGGACCTGCGTTGGGTGACACTTAGCTTGTGTTTACCGACGTTCACCACACTGAGGTGACAGTTTACAGCTGGAGAACACGGGGGATCATCTTCTGTATTTGGGCTGAAGCCACAAATAAACTGGGGGCAACGTTTTCTCAGCAGTGAGGAAAGGAAGAATTTGCAAAAATCAAATGTCAAGTCAAATAGATTCTATTCATATAACTAAAAAGCCCCAATCGCATTACCTCAGTGGGCTTTTACAGTCTACAGTCAACAGCGAGCAACATCCTCTTGTCCTCGGACCCTCGATTTGAATGAGAACAAACTCTCCGCTGACTCCCAGATATGCCATAGATTTTGCATGTAGACTCATTAAAAAAAAAAAATTCAAAGAATTTACAGTTAATATTTACAGTTACTTATACACAAAGCCGATACATAACAAAAGCGTGGATCAGGCAACGTCCTCTCCAAATGCAAATGTTTGTTTTTCATTTGATCTCCCTTTATCTCTCTCAGGCCATCACATGACCCCCTTTATCTTTGCACCGCTGTCCTCAGTTTTCAAGATCTTTTTAGAATCTTATATCTCTTATATCTTACAAGTGCAGGCCAGCATTTTACATAAAAGGCGCAATTTCACAGCTCTTTGTCATATGGATTTTTATTTGTGTGTCTAGGGTTTTCTTATACCCAGGTGATTTATGACTGATTCTGCAGTTTTGAAGAAACAATGTCAGCTAAAGAGAGAACTGCAAAGACATTTTATGCTTTACCTATTTATATTTGATTTTTTTTATATGTATGTATTTATGTAGGCATGCAAATACTACATTTATATGATTGTATTGAAAATAAGTAATCTGAAACAGTTGAAAACCACAGTTGCACAGTTTAAAAACACAAGTCTCAGCATTTGATGTATACATCTGACTGTACACAGCGCATCACCACATTAAAGCTACAGTGTTGTTTGGCAGGTCAGTGAGTTCTCTGTCTTTTCCACAGAAGAAGGGAACACAAACACAATGAATATATAGTTTTATGAGAAACAGCACACAAGGCACACAATGCATGGTTACCCAGACTAGCACATCACAAACACATGCCTGTCAGACGAAAAAGGGAATTGTGAGGACCAATTCAGAGTCAGTGATTACAGAGCTGAGCAGCTTTAAATACACTCTATAAGTTAGTCTTGAAAGTAGAGATGGAGCCGGGTGCTTGTTGTTCCACTGATTTGTGGCTTCATGGAAATGCGGACTGCCTTAACGCAACGTGGTGAAATAGCGTGCTACAATCTCATATATAAGATTTGCCTGAGCCTAGAATTTACTGAGTGAGCTACACAAAGTCATGCAGAAGCAGGGTGGGGCAAATTTGAAAATAATCTCAATTTCTCAAAGCTCAGTAAAATGCATATGCATGTATATAAATGCATTTTCCACTCTTTTTTAATAAAGATCCGTGCGGCCTTGTGGCTGTCTCTCCGGCCGGCCCTCATCCTGTAATGCGATCATACATACGGCAGAAGATCCGAAAGCATAAATTACGCATGTAATAGATACACCGATGAAGCATTACCTTATGACCGCTGCATGTTTACCATAGAATTTAATAGAACAGCCCTGCAATAGGGCTCCCGCCCTTCAGGAGGAGTTTTATATTGAATCTTTATTGAATCTGAGGGAGGTGCTGACATATTTTAATTGGGGATTCTGTTGTCCTGGGTCATACCGAACATTCTGGTCATCCCACTTACATGCATTTGGGTGACAAAATATTAGGGACACCTCTCAGTCCCTACTCAGTCCCCAGTCCCAACTGGGTCATACTAAGAGGTGTCCCTAATATTTTGTGACACCTCTCAGTCCCTACTCAGTCCCCAGTCCCAACTGGGTCATACTAAGAGGTGTCCCTAATATTTTGTCACCCTAATGCATGTAAGTGGGATGACCAAAATATTAGGGACACCTCTTAGTATGACCCAGTGCAGCAGCATCTCCAAATCACCCAAATATCCCAGCAACAGAATTTCAAATCTCTCAAACTGATTAGATAACAATTCAACATAAACATCTTCCAGAGACTCAATTACAGTGCTGTTGCATTATATATTATAGTAAACATTGCAGTGGTCATAATTGTATGCTAGATCAGTGAATATTGGCTGCATCCAGAGAGAAGCAGAACTATAAATTACAAATGCGGAATGTTTACGGATGTGACGGAAATAGAGGCATTTGCCAAGCTGACAGACACAAGGAATATTTTCATCTCACTTGAATTTGAATACAAGAATATATGGGAAACACATGAGCCACACACACATCTTAATCTCACACATCCCTCTATGGTTCTGTAGTCAAAGTGTAAATGAGAAGACCGCGTGTGTGCGTGTGTGCGTGTGTGCGTGCGTGCGTGCGTGCGTGCGTGCGTGCATGCGTGTGTGTGTGTGTGTGCGTGTGTGTGTGTGTGTGTGCGTGTGTGTGTGTTTGCAGTCACCTGATGGAAGTAAATATTGACCCCAGCAATGTTTGGGAAATTCTTAAAAGGAGGCTGGGATAAAAACACACATGCGTATGTTTGTGAGTGTGTGTAGAGCAAATAAAGATCAGTAAACATGTGGTCAGTTTGAAGCTTTCCTCTTCAACTCAAACGCAGCAACCCTGTCTTTTAAGTCATATAATTGGTAACAGTGACATTTTTTGGGAACGCAATTTATGCTTTAATCAAATTTGTGTCTGCTATTAAAATATTTAGGGTAAAGTGCAGCAAATAGTGCTACTCTGTCTACCCTACCCACAATTGTGCCAAGGTGCTTCAGGCAGCTGTCAGGTTTTCCTACTCAGGGTTTAATATTTTATTTCCGAAAGGCAGAAAGAGGGTCAAGTTACAGCAAGATGAGTGACTGCAGGACAGGAGGTCTCCAGAGAGGTCATGGCATGACTCCGCCCACCTTCAAACAAACGCTGGAGAGACGGTAACGATGATGAGATATTTAATAGCACAGATACATGAGAGGTCGAGCTTCCTTGTGATGCTGCTGGATGGAGGGCGCGCTCACTGATGCACACTGACACACTGTGTGCTGCTATTGTGGACAAAAACACTACTTTTGCAAGTATTTTGCGGTTTTTTAGTCGTTTAAGGGTATAGTATGTCATATTTACAATGCCTCAAAACAACTAGGCCTGCATTATATATTTTGCTAAGTCACTCCAAATGTTTCCATCAATCTTCAAACTTCAGTAACTGAAAGAAGTAAAGGTGTATTTCATTTGGTCGTCTCCAGTATCAGGGGGCGTCATATCCCTGGCCCCTCTAATTGCTATTATGAAGCAAAAAATACTTTCAAATGGCCCCTCTAATTGCTATTTGAAAGCATTTTTTGCTTTATAGTAGCAATTAGAGGGGCCAGAAGGGCAAGAACGATGTGCTTCTGTATCATGTTATATTGTTAGCTACACTGGCTGCATGATAGTGAATTCATTTAGCAAGTGAAGAATTTCACTGGTAACATTATTTGGGGATATTGCATTACAATGAAATAAAATAAAGTGAATAAATGTTACAAAATGTTACATGAATGAAACTGCAACAATTAGATTAGACCAAGATTTATTGACAATGGAGGTTGATGCCATGGAATTATTGTACATATTGCTCAATTAAGGCTGCACAAGTCAAGATTTTGATGCTGGATGTTGATGTTGACACCTGATGAGCTCCCCTGAACTCCACAGAGCATTTTAGCATCTATCAGCTCGTTGTTTTGCTTTAAAAGCAGATATTTCCAGGCGGGCCGGTTTCACCTGAACAGCCTTCAGCAGGAACTGAAGACTGCTCTCACTGAAATAACTATAAAACCACCACTTGCACACTGACATCCCGGCGTGAAAGAGCAGAGAGGAAAGGAAAATTTTACCATTTGGAATTATAATTTTCATTTCAGGAGACGATGAGAAGCAAAACAAGCATTAAAAGCGGCCAAAAAAACCTGACCGGAATTCACGCCTGTAAAAAAGTGGGACAAAACCGAATGTATCAAACTGTAATTGTGTTCTGAGCAAAAATTGTGTTGCACGTCAGTAGTCGTATACGCGCTGTAATGACCATATGCAGCTTTTTAAATCATTCAGGTGCATTAAACACACCACCTGACTAAGGTTTGCCCCTCCCACCTCCGGCACACCTGCATATAAGCTCACCTGCAGCATCTAGACTGGAGCACAGAACCTCCTGCCTTCCTCTGGATCCCACCTGGCCTCTATCTGAACAAAATCCTGGTAAGTAATATAATCTCAATATATCTTTATATATTTTGCAAGCAGATTTATCAAAACATGTTTGCTTTTAATCTACATAGAGTACATACTATTTTATCATCTGTTTGACATTTTTCCTTTATTAAATTTGATCGAAAAAATAAAGACACTTGTCTAAATGACAATCTGAAGAAAAGTTTCCTCCGTTTTCCTGAGTCGATTGTATCTCATTTTCTTGCTCATTAGTTGCAATTGGTGATTGGAGGAGCAAAAAATGAAATGAAAGCGCATTTCCCGCCCAACAAAGCGTCCCCTTGTCTCTCTGGAATCCACTCTAAATATTTTTTCCCGATCATTTTCCCAAGCTCTATCTTCCATCTGAACAAGGGCTGCCTGTCTCCTGCTGGGTCCTTTGTAGTGTTATGGGAACGGTGTTGAAAGGATCAAGTGACAGAGACACTGAGAGGTTCCCTTGACTGCTAATCTGCCAGTGCGACTCTGCTGAGAAACACAGCGGAGCGAGCGCAGCATGGACAAAACCTCAGGCACACAGAGGTGGCCTGTTCTGTATGATCCGCACGGCAAGCGGGTTCGCTGAAAGTCCAGGAAGTAACGTGAGCGCCTGCAAAACTTGAAGGGGGAAAAAAAAAGAAAAAAAAGCGGAAAGAAGATAAGGATGAGTAGCCGCACAATCACTGAAAATGCTCTGCGCATTTAAAGGATAACCTAAAACTGCCTTGCGTTTTATTTCAAAAATTGCAGAATTTAAATAACTTAATGCCACTCAAACCATAAATGCCCAACTTTAATAGTGTAAACCTTTAAGAGGGATATCATTTGAAGCCATGGAGTCATCTCCTGTTTGTTCCTGCTTTTTATGAATCTTCTTGAATAGTAAATGCATCTCATTATCATAGTAATAGGCCGCATGAGTGTGTTCTCGGCCCTGCTGAGAGGCTCTTCTTCGCCCCGGGGTTGAGCTGCAGTCATTTACATTTAGATTTTACGCTGAGCTGAGTTGAAGTTGAATTTCAACTGAGCTGAGATGGACAGGCTGAAGTGGCTCTGACCACAAAGTCAGTCATCTCCTAGCTGCAGATGGCAAGTTTGAATAGCTGCGAGCCCGCCGCACACTCATTTAGAGACCCCTGTCATCATTTTCAGTGGGCGTTTAGTGGTCTTGAATATTAAGCCCTACTTGTGCTTCCATTAAAGTCTAGAATAAAACACATTTGCTTAAGGGCCACAAAAGAGCTTTTACATAGCCAGATCTCTTGTGACACTTGCTTTAAATTATTGCAGCTGGTCAAACGGGCCGGCTTTTCAGGTTATATATTTTCTCTATGACATGTGTAATTTGAACATCCTCTCTCCTTAGAGAAATGGACCTTTTTGCTGTGATAGATCTGCGATTGTGCTCCTTATTTATTTATTTATTTTTTTAAATCCTGCATCACCTTCACCAGCACATTATATGATTCCCAGTTTCCCTGTGTTGCTCCCCCGTGTCTCCTCCCCTCACAGCAAACCCACCATGGCCTCCACCATGTCTTTGAGGGGTTACTCCATGGGCCGTCAGCCATCTTTCTCCAGCCGTTCTCTGATGGACAGCGGCCGCGCTCGCTCCCGCGCCTCGGTCTCTTTCTCTGCCGGCAGCCCGCTGACCCGTTCAGCTTCTATCAGCCAAGATCTCAACAGCCCAGTAGGCGTCCAGCTTAACGGTCTGCACGGCAACAGCACCAATGAGAAGGAGGCGATGCAGAGTCTCAACAACCGCCTGGCTAACTACCTTGACAAGGTTCGATGCTCAACACAGTGGTTCTTTGTTAGGATTTTGGTCGGCCTCCATCTTTGTTTGGCAGACAAGGAAGTGATCTTATTAGCAGTAAGGTGACACACTTTGATCATTCAAGCTCTTTAAATGTGTCTCCAGGTGCGCTCGCTGGAGCGCTCCAACGCAGACCTGGAGATGAAGATCAAGCAGGTGATGCTCGAACGCATCCCCAAAGGTCATGACCTCGATTCCATGATGGCCCAGGCTCATGCTGTTGAGCAAGAGGTACTATACACATGCAGGAACACACAAATACACACACAAACACAGGCACACACACAGACTTTTCGTCAATCAGCACAGTTCAAGGTTATCATGACTTTGGTTATTTTACATAGACAAAACATCCATGCAAATGCCCACATGAGCAGATTGTCCTGGCAGACTACGACCTACACTTGATCCTCGGGCTAACTTGACAAAGTTAATTATTTGACCCATTTTGGAAAGAAAAGAGAGAAATAGTTACAGTTTAATGAAGTTGGAATGCATTTCCTTATCTTGTGTGTCTTTTGTAACCATTGACAATTCTATGACACAGTTTGATCACATGCGCATATGAGATCAGAGGAAGTAGGCCTAAGTGCGAAGATTTTACTCTGTCTTTGAATGCCTGTTATAACGCTGTGGCTACATGTTTATGTTAATCAGGTGAGGAAGAAGACCTTGGAAAATGCTCGTCTCATGTTAGAGATTGATAACGCGAAACTGGCTGCTGATGACTTCAGAATCAAGTGAGAGAAATTTTCTTTTAGAATATACATTGTTTGATATGATTTATACAACTATTTTGTGTTCAATCCATTTCTTTTGTTCCAGCCACTGGCCTTTGACTAGCATACGCTCAAATGACAATGGCTGTAAGGTCTGTGGTGTAACTGATACTCCACTTTACTAAAAAAAATATCTCAGGAGCAGTTTGGTTCGGATAAGCATCTTCCTCAGAGGAAAATATGGCAGTTGCGGTTTTGAGTAAAATATTTGAAAAACATTCATGGTACACACACCCTATAAGGGTGTAACAACTTTGGTGATCCAATAAGACCATAATACAATACTATGCTATGACCAACCACCGGCAAAGGTCATGACTTTGCCTTTAGCCTCAGATGAACTTTGTGTTGAGTGCTTAAGCTAACACACTAAACTAATATGGGGAACATGGTAAACAGTGTACATGCTAATCAAGCGGATTACAGCATTTAGCTGAAACCGTCACCGCTCTGACGGCCGGTTTCGCTGAGCGCCGTGTTCAGTCAACAACTGCCTTTAACAGGTGGGAGACGGAGCTGGTGATGTGTCAGTCCGTGGAGCGAGACTGCGTCGCGCTGAAGAAAGCCAAGACGGATCACGAGCAGATCATCGCCTCTCTCAGAGGAGATCTGGACAGCCTGAAAGAAGAACTGTACTTCCTCAAGAAGAACCACGAGGAGGTTTGTCTCCTCTATCTTCTCCGCTTCTGTCTCCCCACTCCATCTTTCTGCTGTCTAATGCTTAAATGTAGCCTCACTGTGTTGATGTCCAACCTGCAAATACTGAAAAATGGGTTGCTTGATATTTGTCTGACCCAATTCTGCGGCCTCAAGAGGTCTTTGAGTGGGGAGTGAGAGAGCGGTGATCCTCTGGTTACTACCAGACAAAAGGAGCAAGCGGATCTGGTTTCCCCAAACCTGCTGTTTGTGTCCAATCAGCTTATCTGAGGCAATCTGACTACTTTCCTCTGGAGACAAGATAAACTAAGGGTTGCTTTCCATCCATCACCGGAGGATTAATCCACAAGAAACAAAAGGAGAATAAAACTGGAGGCCACATCGAGTGCAGTGCAAGGAAAGTAGCACTGAATTTTGTATTTTGGATTAGGCGAATCCGAAAATACATCGCCCATATTTATTGTGCAGCTGTATTACATAGCTTGGATTGCATGTCCATGTTTGTTTGTTTCTTTGACAGCATGAGGCTCTCGAGGCCCTCTGCTGTAACGACCGTGGTGGAATCCGAGTTCTCTTTATCAGCCTAACTGAGTTGCCTTTTAATCTGCTCTTTACAATGGAGCCTATGTCAGAAAAATAGCATTGAAGGGGAATAAGTTCCTCTGAAAAAAATGCAACCAAACACAGGGCACAAACTCTGTGCAAATAAATAAATAAATAAAAATTAGATTTTATTGTCCGACACAAGATGGACATTAAATGAATCTATATGAAGAGCATAGAACCAGATCATATCACACTAACACAAGAGAAAAGATCCAGAGTGCACACATGAATGATGGGACCACCAGGTGTGTGTGTGTGCGTGTGTGCGTGCGTGCGTGTGTGCGTGCGTGTGTGTGTGTGTGTGTGTGTGTGTGCGTGCGTGCGTGCGTGTGTGTGTGTGTGGGTGTGTGTGTGAGTGATCTGAAAGGACGGGGGTAAAGTGAGCTGTGCTCCATCAACTATTAATGGATAACATCTAAATAATGAAGATGACCTCACATCCTCTCTGCCACCCTGCAGTATAAGATGAACAAAAGGCCTCCTGGTTCCATGTTGCAGGTTCACCCGAATGCGAAACATCACCACAAACACACCAAAGGCGCATACGCGCAGTTTTTTTTTTGCAAGAAATATTCAACTTCAATTTGAGTCCAGCCTCGTTAGACACCAATGATGATACAGATTGCAAACATGTCTTTTTAAAACAACATGTAAACCCCTTTCTCCTCCCGCAGGAGCTCGAGCAGATGAAGTCTCGTATTGCCAGAGATGAGGTGAATGTGGAGGTGGACTCGGCCACTGGGCCGGAGCTGGGAACCATTCTATCTGACCTGCGCAGCCAGTATGAGGGGATCGTCAAGAAAAACAAGGAGCATGCCGAGCAATGGTATCTCAAGAAGGTCGGTGGAAACGCTGCCATTTCTTTCTCATGAGAAACCGATACTCTGAAATTTCCATTTGCGCCTTAGATCAAAGTTAGACAAAAACCCCGACCGTCAGAAACTGTTCAAAAATAGCAGACCAGGTAATCTTGGACCTCATCCTACGCTGCAGTGTGTTCGTTTTCATGAGTGTGCGCGTGTGCATTCCATCCAGCTGGAGACGGTGCAGAACGAGGTAAAGGAGAGCAACGAGGCTCTGAGAGGAGCCCAGAGTGAGCTGACTGAGCGGCAGCGCTTCCTGCAGACCCTCGAGGTGGAGCTGGAGAGTCTGCACAAACAGGTGAGTGGCTATATACGTATATGGCCATCTGGTACGGTGGCGGCTTTTGGTAAAGCATCCAGTTCAAGTCGTTTCCAAAATTCCTAAAATCATCAACAACAAGGTTCAGTATTAACAGTTTTGACATTACTCCAAAGACGTCCAAGTAAAGTTGTCCTTACTTAAACTAAAATAGTTGGTTGCTGTCGTGTCCAGTCGGCCTTCAAGCCCAGAGGCAGTTTAATGTATCAAACAGACCAGATGTACTGACCCTGTTTGGACAATTCAAAACAGATCTACAGCGCAGGTCATGACAGCACATGCCCCACCCGAAAACATCTCAAGTGGCATTCATTAATGGTTTTGCTATGGCTAATAAGTTCGCTAAAAACTGAGCCTTGCAAGCCATAACGTAAACTGTGAGTGAGGCCTTACGTGAAAATGATAAAATAGCTGTCTTATTTGACCATTTCGGCGCCCCCCCTTTTGTATTGAGCGTAAAGTACGAGTGTTGGCCAATACTTGGTCACAATCCTCGTTTTCGTTTTTATTGCCTCTGGCTCCATAAGAACTTCATCTTCCGGTGCCAAGCGGGACTGGAGAAACCGTTCAAGCTTTTTGGTTTTGCTGCAGTGAAAACGAAATCTAATGCAAGTCAAACACCATGGTCGCAATTTTAAAAACATCGTAACGAGCATTAACTTTTTCACAAAGCCCTGATGGGCTGTGTTATGGCGTTAACAAAAGGGTGGTTTTAAACAGGATTTGTCCAGTAACAACACAAAGTCCCCACAGAAGCCCAGTTTTATGTTACGCAGCCTTCATGATGCATCCCAGTGTCTGGGAAAAACCATTCTGCTTGTCTCCCTTGTAATCCTGTGTTGACAGTAAACACCTTCTCCCATGCTGATAAGCCACGCAAGGCTCTACGAGATCCAGTTGCTAAATTACATGAGGTTGCGTTTCAGTGGTGATGGTGTCTGGGTAGCCAGTGTTTGCTTTGGATGCCAGGGCCATGTCAGTTCATAGTTCTTTGTTAATCATAGTTTGGGAAGTAATTTCAGTGTCAGGAGACATTCTTGAGGCTTGATGTCCATTGGCAGACGTCTCCAGGAGAAACGGGATGAAAAGCCATTACCTTCATTACATACAATGATGGAAAAAGTCTAGGAATAACAGAATTATAAGTAGTTTTTGGACATATCAAATTGCACAATTATTGATTTTGTAAGGAGAATTTTAACGTTTGCTTGAGCCGAGGCAACATTACATTGAACCCCGGAACCACATTTGTGGACAGAGCTGGCCAGCTCTGATTATGTTCAATCTTTCTCCTCAGATAGCGGCGCTGGAGGGCAACCTGGGTGAGACGGGTCAGAAGTACTCTGCCGAGATGGAGCGGCTGCAGGCCACCCTGGCCCAGCTAGAGGACGACCTCTCCCAGCTCAGACTGGACATGCAGCGGAACAAGACCGACTACGAGCAGCTCCTGCGCATCAAGCAGAACCTGGAGATGGAGATCGCCACCTACAGGCGCCTGCTGGAGGGAGAGGAAGCGTGAGTTCGCCACAGTCCCATGAAGGGAATGGGGGATTTAATGCAAAGCTGCCACTTTCGTGGGCCGCCTTCCTGGGTTTCTGACCTTCCGCCATTATCAGCAAGTTAATTCAATGCACCAACAAAGAAGTCCAACATGACAAGCAGCAGTCACAATTACAGTGGCCATTTAGGTTTAGATAGAATTATTACACAAACTAACAGATTACCCACTGACTTCTTCATTCACTTTGACCTTATCTAGTTACGATACAGTTGATTCTCTGCAATTTTTTGGAATTATTTTGATCATGTTTACTTAAGTGGTTTAAATAATGAAGCTAAACTGTGGGCTTGAAACTGCTTACCTCAAGTCAACTGAGAAAAATAAACAAAACCACAAAAGTGAGACCAAACTTGCTGTAAACTGGGATTTTCATCTCAGATTTGAATTGTTATAAAGTCAAGATTCTATATCATAGACAAACTGTATGATATTAGTTTTGCAGTGATACTTTGCTTGCTAACACTGTTTAGTACCTGATTCATGGGAACACAGCACAGTTTCCTGGTTCAGTAACTGAGTAAATGTATAATTTTAGAGAAATACTTCTTACTAAAACATGGATTGATAAGAAGATTGAAACTACAAACATTCGTTGGCTAATTGTGGAGCCACAGCCAGTTATCTTAACATAAAGACTGGTAGCAGGTGGAAAGCGATAGCGTGGTTCTTTTCAAAGGTAACAAGTTCCTGGAACACCAACATTTTTTGCATGTCACTTGGATTTTATTTTATTTTTTACAAATTTCAAGAGAGATTTATGTTAACCAGGAGCGCTATCAGTCTTGGTTGGAAGGTTTTCTTATGTATGTAAAGAGCTAACTGTGTCCCTCGATGCTAAGCTAAAGCTGAGCAGCTTCCCTCCTGTGTTTCTCAAAACAACAGAGCGTATTGATCATATGTTGACAATGTTTCTTTTTCCTTCTCACCCCAGAGTTAAGGAAATTCCACCTCCACCAAAAAGTGAGTACTCTCATGACCCAAGAAAGGCAGTGAAATAACCTTTTTCCTGTGGCATGGAAGGGCTTGGCATGGAAACCGGTATTATATAAGCTTATACATGACTGGCTCAGCAAATATCGCATCGCTGCTCATTTGCTGTTATACTTAACAGCGGTACCGATTGACTAAAGCCGAAATGATTGAGACGGTAAACGGAGCAAACTGCTCACAAATGTTTATTTAGCACCTGTTACATAATAGCTCAACCCTATATGGATTCCTATGTGAGTTAGAGACAATGTTGTAATGACACACATAGACTTAATATTTCTGAACACACACCCACAGCAGCCCAGGACTAATTATAGTTTTATGAATGTCCAAACAATACCAGCAACACTAATAGCTTAGCCTCCATAGAAACTAGTATGGGTGTGAAAATATTTATCCTAATGCTGCAACTATGATAATTCCACTGACTCACGCTGCGGGATTAACGATCCGGAGGGTGTTTTGAAAATATTCGCAACACCATAGACTAAAATAACACAGACTGCGATGTCTCTGTGGCACAATTATCTCCTCGCTTCAAATCCATGTCATGTTCCCTTACTCCTATAATCTGACATCAGCCAAGCATTACGAGATGTCATTTCCCAGTTCTGTTTAAGATGTCATCCATGCTGCATGCGTCTCGTCTCTTCTCATGCCATCTTGCGTCTTTTCCGCGCAGAGGAGCCTGACGTTCGCACCAGGAAGATTGTGAAGGTGGTGACTCAGACGATGGTCAACGGCAAGGTGGTGGATGAATCCAGCGAGGTGGAGCAGATCGAGGAGAGCAAGAAATAGAAACCAGAGTTGAGGAGGTGGAGATCGAAACAGGGAGTATGGTAAAAATGACCCAGAGATTTCCCAAACATAGAGAGAGCTAAAGCATAGACAGAATTTTTTTTTTCCTCTTTGGGGGGGAGGGGTGGTGAATTTTTTTTGACAATGAATGTTTTAAGAAAAAAAGATTCCCAAAGTTATCCACAATTTAATGTTTGTCCTTGTCCTTGTAGCTATGCATGCATGAAGCAGTTTTACATATAGATGGGTGTGTTTGAAAGGGCAACTGACTAACCATCTTCATACTGTTTTACTAATAAAATGTTGTTTACCTCAACAAGATATTTATTTCTTACACTGGTAAAGTTATTGTAGTGAATGTAATGCATGTCTTTGAAGCTTTTGACAAGAATCTCATGTTATCGTCTTGGTTGTGTTTAAGTTTGTACTCCATCTGAATAAAGTTTCTTTAATTCATGCCTTGTTTTTTTAAATCTAATTTTAAACTGATTTCAACAAGTGACCAAACAAGTTCTTGGCCTGTTGTGACATATTACGATAAATATTAAACGATAAATGTAAATCTACTGTGAAGCCAAAAGGGACAGAGAATGACACCAGAAACAGATCTGAAAAGAAGTAAACTATTTTGCCTGATAATTACAGCAATAAGAACATGACACAGTTTTGATGAGCTTGGACATGTCAGTCGCCATTGGTGTCAAGTCAGGTTAGAACATCCGCTGCAGGTCTTTTATTTAAAAACACACTTGTAAATTGACAGTATATATGACATGTCAGTATGTGGGAGATGTGTGTGTCAGCACTCGGTTATGTAACACGTGTATCTCTGCTTAATATGTGGGACAAGTGGCGCAGACAAACATGTCGATAGGCTGTTGTCAGCCGTTTAAGGCAAGACTTAAAAGCGGGAGAAGTACAGGCGTGAACAGTAGTTAATGTTTCCTAGAATGAGCAACATGACAGCTCTCCAGGTGATACAGCTAATGCTATGGCTAGCAGAGTTAGCTGCAACACTGCTAATGCTGCAGCACTGGGGCAACCAGGGGTGGGTGAAGAAGAACAGCAGTTGTCCTCTCTTGTGTGTCAAGAATTACAAATGAGCACAATTGATCAGCAAAAAGACCAGTAAACTGGACTTTGATGACAAGGTAAATTTTGCATGACGTGAAGTTAGGAAATAATGAACGAACTAATGGTTGGATTTCAAGGGTTTTGGTGGTGACTCCATTGAGTGCTGAATTATGTATATTTTTAAGATTTGTCTTTGTTAATACCTGGACATTTAAGCTGATCTTTATGGTCGAGAGAGGTTCGACAGATGAAGACTGAGGCTGTTTGAGCAATTTTAGGATTTTATTTTCTCTGTTCCACTTAAAAAAAAAAAAAAGCAACACGACACCAATAAGTCTGATAATCCCTTAAAAAGCGTGCCCAGCCTGAGTGCTCGCTGGGTCACGACCTTTCACGACTGAGGTCACCATTCTCTAAAATGCAAAAGCAACCTAAATGGACTGAAAACTGAAATTTAACTTGAAGTGGCAATAGACAAGATCTTTTTTTTTTCCTTCCAAGTGGAGGTATGTGAGGCTCTGATGCATAGTCAGTATATCACCTGCACTATAATGACCCTCTGCTTGCTCACAGCTTGTAGAAACCTGGCGCGAGTATCTCCACTGGAAGCCAGAATGAATTGCTATGGAAAAGGACCAATGAAAAATACATTTTACTGCAAAAACAAACAATATCTGTATTGGCTATAATTTGAAAATTTTCATTGACTTATCTTGACCGCCGATGGTCCTCGTAACTCTAATCAAATCAGCTGATCTGCAGTGGAACGCAGTGCGCGGCTCCACTGCACCGAGCTCGCAGGAATACAGGTTTATAGCTCTAAACCAAATCACAAAAACACATTTCCGCAACTGCAAAACTGAAGTGATGACTGGAAAGAGTAAAAGATTCTACATCTGCAGTAAATATGTACACTGGCAGTCATCTATTTTGTCTATGTGCATCTGTTTCCTCCTTTTCTCACACAGCAGACACAGGCAGCAGAGAGCTGGGAGACGAAGGGAGGTAATGACGACTAACAGATGATTGGATTAAGCTGTCCGGTGATGTTTCAAAAACAAGCACTGCCACACACTTCTCCAAGTAGAGATGTCACGTTCACACACACCGGGGGAATGAAAATAGCTCTTGTTTAATCCCTTTTCCTTTGAACA
>CAAKHG010016572.1:0-10506 GCA_901007715.1 Dactylopterus volitans | reverse complement strand
GGGGCGCCCGGGGGGGGGTTTTTTTTTTTTTTGTGTTGTGTGGGGGGGGGGGGGGGGGGGGGGGGGGGTTGCTCAATAATGGGATTTAGTCCCTCTGTGCTGCTGCTGCTGCTGCTGCTGCTGCTGCTGCTGCTGGAAGGAGGAGAATCTGAATCAGAATACTTTACTTCCCATGCAGATGCTCCATGCAGCAGTACAGGCATGAAGATAAGTCAGAGAGGTGGTAAAAATGATAAGAAATAGGACTCAACAATAGATGGATGGATGGATGAGGGGGGGAATCACATTTTAAAGGCATAATATGTGTGATTGTCCCTGTTTTATTTATTCATTTATTCATATTTCCTCTGTGTTGAGGGGGAGAGCGCCTGCCACAATGCATGCAAGATCTTCAGGTCAAGTTTTTTTTTTTTTTTTAAGTTATTGTTTTGTTTTTTTAAATCTGTATGACATATGCAGGCCCAATTATTATTACCTCTATGGCATGAATGATTGATTTTGATCAATATTTGATGCATACAGCTACTGAGCTACAGCAATCGAGGGGCATCCTCGGTCCTCAGCTCCAGCGGAGACTGCTGAAGTGTTCTTGAGCAAGAAAGATCTGTGTATGAGTCGGAAAGCGGCTGCTAAACAAACAGCAGAATTGTACAACAGTGTAGCACAGAAGGGCTGAATGAGGCCCCCAGACTGGCAGGGTCATCAGCAAGTCAGGACAAGGCCTCTCCCAGCATGCACCGCCACGTCACCTCGCACAAACGCTTCCATCCACTTCCTGATTGCATCAGTTGATCACCGGCAGAAATCTGGACAGGCACTCGGGTGTTGCTCCGGGACCCCACAGAGAGGAAACGTCATGCAGTTTCTGTAATCTGTCAGATATTCCTGGTCGTCGCGGAGAACGTGCAGTGCGCAGATGACGTGGTGCTTGAATTTGTCTGTATCGGGCTCGAAGGACCGTGAAACATATTCCAGAATCCAGATTCTCAGTTCTGCGCCACCGACCACCCACTTGGATCAGGTTTGTGTTGTGATCCAACTCGGGGGGCCAAGTTTTTAAGTTTTACCTTTGTGTAGTAAAGCATATTCTTCTGGGAAACTCTCCCGCTGTGCATGCCGCAGAAGAAGAGTCTCTCCATCAGATCTCTCAGAGGGTTGAGAGGACTGCTTCTTTTGGAGCCTGCAGTTTAGGGGCATCCAGAGCAGTGGGGCTGCATCACTTTTAGCATCTGGCTTTCAAGACGAGCAAGTGCCTCCTTGTCTTGTTTGGAACGTGTGAAGACTCTCACTTTAATAAGGTAATACACCTGATTCTCTCTCTCGCCAGCATGATAAAGGTCTTGAACCTTTTAAGAACCTGGGCCAAAAAGTGTGCAGGACAAGGGCTAGTTTCTCAGAAGTGAAAGAATCATTTATAACAAATTTCTTCCTCCTCTGATGCTGAGGAGATGTTGAGGGGAACTGTCGTACCAGCTAGGGTCTCCAGCTGCAGTTGATAATAGCATAGTTCACTCTGGAGTTTTTCCCAAATCCAAGACAAGACCTTTAATCTGTTGTGTTTCTGCTCCCGTCACTGCCATTTCCATATTGCTAGCTTTTCCCCTTACGACAAGTCGTCCCTCCTCTGCAGGAGTAGGGAGTTTGAAAGGCGATGCAACTTGCTCACCCATAACCAAACACCCTTCAGCTGGAGTTGTGTAAAGCTGGTCAGCTTACATCAGGTGCCTCAAAGGGGTCGAGGGGTAGCATGAGGGTGTGGAGGTGGGGGGATGGCAGCAATAGTAGCCGCTGAAGGCAAGCTATGGAGTGAAGTCTGGTAAGCTGCCAGGTATCCTGGTCGTCTCAGATGGGGTGGTCCTTGTGGCGCTCTATGCATTGAATTGATCTGCCTCCGGCTTGAAGGACCATGAGAAATATTCTTGAAAATCGTAAGGCTTGTAAGGCTAACGGGACCGTCTGGTTCCAGGAGGTGATCAACTCAATGGTCTGTCTGTCAGAACAGATAAGCAACGCAGGTATTCAGTCCAATAATTGTATTCTTTTTCAAGTGCGTCTGAAGTTGTTTGTCCGACAATAAACCGATAACAAAAAGGTCAGTGCTTGGCATTACTTCGGAATTCCATAACATCTCAGCAATGCATATCTGTTTCAGACAATATGGTTGTTTTTTTTGAAATATCATTACTTAAATAGTTCAACACATAAATCAGGTTCTACTTCATTTGCTGTTTATACACAGGAGCAATAAGCTCACATCTCAGATACACAGATCATACAGCAATGGTGAGGCGTCCTGCACAAGGCTAGCCAGCCCCTGTGTTGTCATGGTGAAAAGGGTTTGACGCGGCTGAGCTCGTTACCTATGGAGCATCCCAGGCTCGTGCTCATGCTCGGGCACTTCAATAGTCGCCTTAGAAGTCAACTTCAGAGCTAATATTCATTCTCACATAGAAGCACATTTATGCATGTTCTCTTGAATATGTTGGGAATTACGGATGTTCGGATTATTTAGGATCAACGTAGTGGCACTTTGAGTTTTTCTGTCTGTCAGCAGGAACATGCAAAAAGTATTAGGGTTATGTATCATAAACCGTGGTGTACAAGCTGCGGACAGGCCATGAAAGAAGCTGAAGAACCATGGAAAAAATATTAAATGAGATCCACGACATTTACAATAAGCCCTCTGAAAACATTGCATGAGATTGTACTCTCACAGGATTCCGTTTCTGCTTTCTGGTTTCAATCATGAATCAATTAAAATGACCAAAGCATCCTCCTCTCTTGTGAGCTGTACACATTTGAAATGAAAGAGCACTTAACTCAGGCCTGTTCGGGTGCAAAGTCTCACCGGTGTTGATTCGGCGGCAAACATGGGGGCAAAAATATTCTCGGGAGTTTGCGCGGGGAAAGATATGGAAATCATAAGGACTTGGCTGTCTCAACTTTCTTTTCAGCTGTCTAGCAAACCGTTACAGTGTCAGCATCCTGATGGTTTTGAGGAGACCCGTTGACAGATTTGCTGATATAGACGAGCGTCGTAGAACTGCAGTTGGACGTTTGAAACCGCGCTGACAAAGTGCGGACTAACTGCACCGAAAAAAAAGAAAAAAAAAATCAGATGGTTATTCTACATTGGACGTGTTGACTGACCGTTTGAACCGTTTTGAGAAAACGGCAATGCAACACAAGAATGTAATGTGGGAAGTCAAAGTCCTGTGTTACATAACCTAAATATTCTGCCTCCACCTGTATGTTTTTCTTTAGTCACCTGTTTACACTCAGGAGAAAGTGACCGGATTACATGGTCCAGCATTCACCATTAAGGCAGATACAACACGATATTTCATTGCTTTTTTTTTTTGAAGATATGTGTCTCGTTTAGACAGAGAATTTGAATGTGACGTAAAGGTCGTTGTATGTCGGGCTATATTATAACTAACTTTTCTGACGAAGTCCCGTTTTGATTCCAGTCTTTTAAAAAAATCCAATTCCGAAACGTGCATAAAAACAGATGAATGGAAGTGTCTCTCTAAACGCCGCAACACAGTGTTCTGTTTTGTCAGTCATACTGTAACCAGGATAATATTCATCATAAACCAGCTGGTGCCTGGCTAGCATTGCATTTTTATTATATTAGCATTATTGGGGAAGACGGATCACAGTCTGCCGAGGCCAAAATACAAAGTCATATTTCTTCAGTTTCAAAAGTAAGATTGCACTTAATTCATGTCATTCCTCCAGTCCAGACTCCCACACTGCAGAAACTCTGCTACCAAACTCTTGAGTCCCTCTCAGCATTCAAGAATAGACTAAAAACACATCTCTTTTGTGAACACCTCTGCACTTGAAAAAAAAAAAATCTCTCCTCTACTCTCTTTCATTCTTTCCTGCACCACCTTACGCACCCACATCTCACTCAGGCTTAAACCTGCTTCAGGACTCTTACTCGTGCTGCTCTCTCCTGACTAGATCCTTGATTGCATAGTTGAGCTCTCACATGTAAGTTGTTCTGGATGAAAGTGTCTCCTAAATCAATTGTAGAATTATAGAAGGCCCAGGTCCTTGGTTTTGGTCGCTGCAGCTACAGATGGATCGTGCCACCTGGTGCACCTTTTTGCCATCCGCTGGTGCACACACCAGAGCTTCCCTCCGATGTGGATGAACAGGTTGACCCGAAAAAGAAAAAAACAAAAACAAACAAACAACAAAAAAACACCATCATCAATCATTTCTATAAACTGACCGCATATTGGAAATAAAAATGTATTTCCTTGTCTAATGATATCCTTACACTTAAAAAAAAGACACATTTCCAGTCGCACAGCAAAGTTATATTTTACAAAGTAAAAGAACTAGCTCAAAAACTCTGTACCTCCTGTTGGCTGGTGAAGGAACTGTGCCAGTGTTTAGGCGGCAGCCTCGAACGTACACCGTTGGGTAGCTGCCCGGTTTTGTGCTTAAGGGAATGTTTGTTACTTATGTCACTGCCCTTCCCTCCTGAGCAGCACGCACGCAAACACACGCACGCACGCACGCACGCACACAGGCAGGCACGCACACGCACACACACACACACTCACACACACCAGTCGCCTGATACATGAGCATAATGCGATGCTGGATCTGGATGTGCTAACCTGGAGTGTAGCAGAGAAGCAAATATTCTCCAGAATATGCACACGGAAATATATGGAAATCATTTGGTTTTGGGTGACACTGTTTTATGTCTAAACTGTTGAGCAAATCATAACTGTCAGCCTCCCGTAGTTTTAATGCAACCAACTTTTCAATATATTTATTGACATTGAAAACAATATTACTGCAAAGACTTGGGAGATTGTAAGATGTTGGAGTACTGAGTGCAAATAAACATCAGGGGCCCATTCTGACAGTAAAATCCATATGGACTCCTCGAACAGTTTTGAGATAAAAGCAGTCTGGAAAGTCTCATAACTGGGATGGCCGCCCACTTTTGTACTTAAGGGAATATTTGACATTTAGATTACTTATGTGTTTCTCATCGATGTCTAAAGAGCAGCACACGCCAGCAGCATCACGTAGAATGTCCATCACCCACTGGCACTGGTTTTGCTAATCTGCAGTCTGATCCTGATAAGACTAATGATTTTCTTAAGAAACGCTGCACTTTAAGAAGCCCCTTAAGGGCACCCTCATGTAGAAGACAGTAGGATGTATGCTTTGTTTGCTTTTTTTTCCGGCCGCACAACCCATACCACTACTGCTTGAGCGTTAAAATCAATAACACGTGCAAACTTTTTCCACTGTGTATGTGCAGAATGCAAACACTTTACTCAGAGATTACATCTGTTACTTTAATGCAAGTGGAATTAGTCAATAATGACTGTAGTAAATATATAAAGAAATGTCTTTCTAATGCTTTTGGTGCCTCTCACATTTTACTGGTGCTTTGTGGAGGCAGCCTCTATGTTGAGTGCCGGGGGTGACAAATAAACAAACAAACAAACAAACAAAAGACTTGGATGTCTTACACAAGCATTAACCGGAGGGGCACTTGGTGCCTTGTGGGAGAAACAGACAGGTGAATCTGCATCATCTAAGAATTTCAAGCACACCTACTTGTCCGGGAGCCCAGGAGTCATCAGAGAAAAATGAAGTGTGCGAGTGTGTTGATAAGCGGTGCGATGTGGGCCCAGAGTTTCTAGACATGAGGAATGACTGCACTGACGTAACAGGATTAACAATCAGAGGCAAAGTTATTCGCTGAATGGCCACTACTGAAATTGTGCAACAAAGCTGCTCTCGAGAGACATAATAAGATTGTGTGCTTTTTTTTTTTCTTCTTGCAAATCTGTTTGAGATGTACTACAATCGGATATTTGTCAATTAATCTAATCCAGTTTTTCAGCCAATAGGATTTCCTGTTTTTACAACAACAGTATGTGTGGAAGTCTGGAGAATCCAGTCTGGATTACGAGTTAACACTGTATTGATTGGCATTTACTGACTGGGGCAAGCAAAACAACAAAGGAAGCAGGTGGGTACCTGTTCATTAAATTATCTCATGAAGTTGATATGGGTAGCTTGTCACCATTTAGCGTAACGTTTCTGCATCTAGCCGACAAGGAGGAACGTTACATTTGAGTCAAAACTATTTCTTGCATTGTTTTCTGAGAGCGAATCAAACTGAGCTGAATGTAAGATGATCAATTGCTCTATAAATACCCAAAAGCTCAGCAATAGTCATCAGTGGGTTTTGCTTTTACTTTTTGTAACATGTTAAATGATAGGTCAAATTGTATTTGAGCGAACCCGATTTATGTTTTACACCAGCAAAAATGTATGGAAAGAAAGTTTGTATTGGAAAAAAAAAATATTCAAGTTGAAAAGGTCAAGAAAATGGTAACATTATGGTTGGTAACATTACGACCTAAAATGTCATCTGAAAAATACAGCAAAAATTCTGACAGGGGTCGTTCTGCCTGAGTGTTGCTACTTCACTGCAGCTCATTTAACAGCTCCTTTAATAGAAATATGTTTATTTTTTTATTCATTGTCATTTCAGTAGTAAAAATTTGGATTAATCATATTCTAGGTCTGAATAAATAAATGTACATTTCAGGGAGAAAAGGCGAGCTGGTGGTGAGACATGGCCCACAAGGCAAGTCGCCTCACAGCATGAAGGTTCTGGGGTCAAACCTGCCGGCTGGTTGGGGGCTTTTGTGTGTGTGTGTGTGGAGTCTGCACGTTCCTCCATTGCCACCGAGAGCTCCCCCCAAGGTTCTCCAGCTTCTTGCCACAAACCAAAAACATGTGAGCTGGATTAATAATGATGATAATAATAATGATGTTTCATGACGTGTTGAAGCTATAGTTAAGGTCTGGTTAGATTTAGAGTACATCCATATTAGTGTGTTTCAGTAGCAAAACGCGCAACTTTTGCTATGTTTGCACATGGCATTCGCATTAAAATAGCAGCTAAAACAGAGACATTTGGGGACGCAGCTGGTCCTGTTTTGACAATTGCACGGTTCCGTTTAGACGGGTTTTGGAAGGCTAGACAGCCCCAAGTTTGCTCCCTGATTGGGTATTATAAGCTGATTCCGCCCATGCAAAGAACTCTTGGGTCTTACTTTACGCCATTGCTCCTTCTGTGGTGATTTCAGCAAATGAGATCACAAACCCTTTGCTTCCTGTTTACAAGTGCCCAGTGTACACGGCTGGTCATGTGATACGCATTTTCAAGAGTATTACTCAGTTTGGATGGAGATTAGATCTAAAATTCTAGCTGTCTGGACAGAGATGGTTTTATTTTGTAAAGTGTAGGAATGTGGCTATAGCCTGAGAAAGACACCCACTTAGGTAAAGGTCATAGTTCATTTTGATAAGTACTTTATCAAGGTCAGGGCCAATGCGAGTCACAGCCGGCATCAAGGACCATGCTCCAAAGCCGATGCTTTTTTCTTTTTTTTAGGACTGTGCCGATACCTATCAAATGTTTCTCAGGGGAGACATTTGTATGCTGATGTTTCATATTCTTTTGTGTCATGTGTGAGGATATCCAATGAAAATAAATGGATACTGCTGCGCTGGCATTCAGAGCAACAGTGCATGACTGAGCATCTCCATCACTATTTGAATAATACCATACATAACTTTTTCACAGGTAAACAAACTCCACAGACTGCGGCTCAAAGTGACAGGTGATCCGGCAGAGTAAATATTTGAAACTGATTGGACTACAGCTGACTACAAAGAGGAAAGAAGGTCTTATTTCTTTAAAAACATTTTTTTGTTGTTCTTCTTTTCCTCGGTTCATCCTTCCCCTGTGGCTCTTTTTGCACGCTGGGTGGGAGGTGCTGAGCCTGGATTTTCTTCGCTCGGCATCTGTTCCCAAATACCATTTATTTCATACATATTGATATGCAGTGCTCGCACTGTTGGGCAGTGGTGATATTACAGGCCTTGCACACAGGCACCATAAATGTTGTGCTTTAACATTATTGTTATTGGTTATTGAAATGAGTAAAATATTAATGTTGAAATGATGAGTATAAATCCACCTCGGGGCACCAGATAACCAATATTACAAAATCAGCAGTACAATGTAGTGGTTTGTCTTTGGATCAAAGGAACCGTAACCACTGGCTAAGTCAAGATGGCTAAGTCAAGATGGCCGCTAAAGCTGACTGCATGTGATGTGGGGCAAGGGGAAAAAAAGGGGCGCGACCTTTTGTTCAATGCCGAGTCACAACGTACTCAAATGACCAATCAAACGACTAACGACAGACTGAACAACAAGCTCAAGGAACGTTGAATTGGATCAATACATATGTTATAAAAGTTGGTATGTTCTATGATCAGTCAAGTCGCACATGAGGTAAGCTAACTAGGCCCTGTACTTTACCGGGGTCACATGAAGAAGAGAGATGCCATTTGATGTGCTGGTTTGCAGGTCCTGCTGTTGTTTGGTTGCAAAGTCCAGCAATTGCAAAGTTCAGTTGCTGTAACATCCACTTGATTGTCCTTGTCCAGTGAAACTGTGGAAGTCCTGCACTTGGTTGTGGTCTTGTTTCCTCGGTTCTCCTGGTGGAGGTAGTCCTGGCTAACGCTGTGGCTCCTTGGCTGGTTAAGACTCAACTGGCAGACTGTGTTGTGCCAGTGGTGCTCGTCTTGTCCTTTGGTGGTGACTCGCCTCACTACCGAGGCTTGGTGAGGTCCGGTGGGGGCCTCTGCCTTGTGGAGGCCACATGGAGGGTTGAAGCAGCAGCTGCAGCTCGAGCTGAGGAGCTGGTTGAGAGCTAAGGGAGATGCAGAGCGAAGAGAGAGAGAGAGAAAGAGAAGTATGCCTCTCCGGCCGTACAGGAACCGATGGAAGCTGGAATCTGGGTTTCCACACCTAAGTGTGAAAGGTTCAGGAATGCTGGGAGAATTAATTCAATGGCACTTCTTTGTCTGGAGATCAAAGGAAGCCATGCGGTCTTGTCATCCATTTTGTATGGACCAGGTCCCAACAGATATTGTCTCATCAAAAGATGAACAGAGCCTCTTTATTTATTCCCAAAGCCCAAAAGAGGCATTATGCTTCCAGACATAATCAATGCAGTTGAAATGACAGTAAACAGCCACTCCATTCAGGACCAAATGGGAATATCCCACATTCATTTATCTTCCTCATCTCTCAATTTCTGTCCACCCTCAGCGAACAAATTAGTCTCCTCTGACACACAAAAAGGTCTCAAAGTAGTGGATTGGTATGTATAAACATTTTTTTACTTCTACAGAAACCACCTCCCAAAAACCACCGCAAAAATGAGTGTCAAACAACCCTTTACAAACGGTTGCCATCCCTGACAACATGATAAAGATAATAATTGCAGAAGTCCCGTCCTCATGAGCCCTGCCGCGAGAGAATTAATATTCAGCCTCTGCGCAGCAGTTCTGTGTCTGAACAAAATCTCCTACATGTTTTGCATCTCCAAGGAATATTACATTGCTAGGATGGATTGATGTTCAAGCAAAACATGAGAAAGGAACGTCCGCATGGACACATTTTCACTTCATTCATTCTGTTCTTGGGGGAATAGATAAAAATGAGTCAGTCATGTTCCTCACTGCAAAATTTTTAAGAGCCACAGTAATCCTTATGTGGCGTGATGAGGGCTAGAAGGCCAAGAATTGGAGACAACGTTAAAGTTTTCGACAACGCCACTTAGGGAGTGTTGCCCTAAGAATAATTAGGATGCAGTATCAGGCACAGAGGTTCGTTATGCAACAACGAAGACAGGACGTGGTTTCAATTAACCAAATATAGTTCTTTATTATCACAAAATGTTCTTTTTAAAAAAAAAAAAAAGTTGTACATTGTAAAATTCATCATTTAAAACGGGGGGAAACAAAAGGAAAAAAAAATCAAAAATAAAGAGATATATCAATCAGTGCTGAGGCTTACCCGTGGAAGGCGTGAGTTGTAAAGGGGCATGAGAATTCCCAGGGAAAAGCAAACACCCAAATTATATATACAAAAATCAAAGAACACAAGGGGTGCACAGCACACACAGCAAAAGGGGGAAACCACCACCAGGACACCAGGGACCACCACCAGCAGCCCTCAGCAACTGAAAGACAACAAAAAGTGGGGTTAATCAAACATCCAAATTAAAGTCCCACTGTACTAAATTAACCACACGATAAATATTCAACACGAAATCAGACTCAAAAGGAAACAAAGAAACAAACTTAACCTTTAACGGGTGCAAGGGTTGAGTAAACAGAAATTATAAATTAACTGAAAATTAACAAAGAGTAGATTAACAAATGGAAGGCAACAGGTAAATTAAAGAAATTAAGGCGATATGAAAGAAAAACTAATAATCTGGATTAGTTTCAAAGCAACCAAACAATAAGCGAAATAACTAAGGCAAAGTAAACAAATTATCCCCCAACTAAATAAGAAAAGCAAAATAAATCCCAACTCCAAAATGAATCCAACTGAGATTAATTGAAATCAACCCCACAATTGGGACC
>CAAKHG010016570.1:0-16483 GCA_901007715.1 Dactylopterus volitans | reverse complement strand
AAATCATATCGTATCATGAAACACCGTACCAGTAGGTCAATCAGTCAATACACAAGTCTGGATTTATCATAAAAGGAAGGCTTAAGAAGAAATAGAGGACATGGACAAAACCTTCTGGATGTGGCAACCATCTGGTGAATCAGCTTGCAGCAGCTGGCTGAAGCTAGTGCCTGTCACAGCCCACTGATGTAATGCAAGACCTTGGTGGAAATACTACCATCACATGACCAGAAGCTAGGATGATAAACCTTATCAGATTCTCAAGTTCAGATGGATTTCCACCTGTATTCCATATTCAGAAGCAACGTGAAGGTGGACCCTGAAGATGACAATAAGGTAGTGAAAAGGGCGAATAACTGAGATGCCCTAATCTGTGTTTAGGATGAACAGGGATAAAGCCCCTATATGTTCCATTTGTCCCTGGAACAACAAGAGAGTCTCCAGCACTTTCAGTCAAGAACGGGGAGGATAGATTATCAGGATTTGATCCTCTTAGTGAGACATTATGGCTCAGCTGATCAGAGTGGAGGGCAAGACTCTAAACATATTCCTCTTTCCCCTTTGACCCTTTTTAGGCCAAACATCTGGCACGCAGTACTGCGGTGAGCCAATATTTCTCACTGGAATCACGGACTCTTTCGTATTTGCACTTGTCCTGAAAAAAATTCTTTGTAGGATGTATTACACAACAAGGTTGAAAACATTTAACTTGGGATCTTAAAAGCATGCTGGTGAATGTAGAAAAGATAGTTTTCGCAACACAAAGTTGGAGCCCTGTGACACGGAACTCGCAGTTTGAGAACTGTGTTGTGTGTTGATCAGGAGGACTGTCTGTGAAATAAGCTGCCAAGTGATTCGTAAAAGTTATTAAATACATATAAATTTTTATCAGTAGTTCGTCCAATTGTTGAACCTCGGATCCAGGAGGACCAGTGTGGTTGTCGTCCTGGTCATGGAACAGTGGACCTGCTCTACACTCTCGCACAATTGCTGGAGGGGTCATGGGAGTTTGCCCAACTAGTCCACATGTGCTTTTCTGGAACAGGAGGTTTATGACCATGTCCCTCGAAGCGTCCTTCGGGCGGTGCTCCGGGAATATGGGGTGGATGGCCTCGTTACTATGGACCTTGGTCCGAATAATCGGCAGTAATTCAGACTCTGGGTTGCCCTTTGTCATGGTTCTATTCATAATTTTTATGGACACAGCTTCTAGGCACTGTAAGGTGTTGCAAGAGGTCGTGTTTGGTGGTGTCAGTATCACGTTTCTGCTTTTTATGGACAATTTGGCTCTGCTGGCTTCATCGAGCAATGACCCACAGCTATCAATGGAGCGGTTTGCAGCCGAGTGTGACACAGCAGGGATGAGGATGAGCATCTCCAAATCTGAGGCCATGGTTCTCAACCGGAAAAGGGTAGATTGCACACTCCTGGTCCAAAAGGAGGAGGAGTTTTTGTATCTCGGGATCTTGTTCACAAGTGAGGGAAGAATGAAACGAGAGATTAGCAGGTGGATCGGGGCGGCGTCTACAGTGACGCGGGAGTTAAACCAGTCTGTTGTGGTGAAGAGGGAGCTGAACCGAAAGGCAAAGCTTTTAATTTACCACGCAATCTTCGTTCCGCCCCTCACCTATGCTCATGAGCTCTGGGTAGTGACCAAAAGAACGAAATTGCGAATGCAAGCGGTGGAAATGAGTTTCCTTCGCAGGGTGGCCGGGCTAAGCTTTAGAGATAAGGTGAGAAGGCCTTTAGAGATAAGGTGAGGAGGCCGGACATTCTCCACGTCGAGAGGAGTCGGCCGAGGCGGTTTGGGAATCTGGTCAGGATGCCACCTGGAAGTCTCCCTTGGGAGATGTAGCATAGATGTGGCATATCCCACTGGCAGGAAGCCCGAGGGGGTCGACCTGGGACATGCTGGAGGGATTATGTCTCCCGGCTGGCCTGGGAACACCTTGGTGTCTCCCCAGAGGAACTGGCAGAAGTGGCGGGGGGGAGGAGTGTCTGGGTTTCTCTACTGAGACTGCTGGCCCTGTGACCTGGACCCGAGCAGCAGATGAAGACGAGGCGAGAGACGAGTAATATTTGACAATCACACAACAGACCATCTTATTTTTCAAAACCCACCATTAGACCTCCCTCAACAATAAATAACTGAACTTACTTTGTTTGTATTTGAAGTAAGTCTCTGTTTGATTAAATTTACCTTCAAATTATCCTCCAACATCCACTAATTTATTGTGAACATATGATTTCATTGAAATGTTACAGCCTTCAGTCTAAAGGTACTTTCTTTGACTAAAGAAAATAAATCACCTTGAGATATTTGCTAAGCAATAAGCTGTAGAGACAAATTCACAGCTGTCTGACTATTTAAAAGAGAATCCAATTGTTTCAGGTGAGGGGTGCCTCCACTTACAGCCTCAAAATGAAAAACAAAAGGCATTAAAATATATATAGTAACTCTCAGATATACTGTACAGGTATTTGTCCAATCACCGAGCTCTGCTTGAACTCCGAATTGACTTGAATGTTACAAGTTCTGATTGGAAAATAAACAGACAAAATAATCACCCTTCCTAAAACATGACAAGTCGATTTGCAAAACTTTTAGAGCATTAAGGGACTAAGGTAACTGTCTGCAAGAGGCTAATGATGAAAAGTATTGCTTAAGGCCAATAATTATTTAATTTTTTATTGTCAACCAGACAATCATTCTGCTTAAAGTCAGTGCTGCAAAGGACTGTATATTTGCGTCACGCAAACAGCAGCTGAAACATGTGGATCGGTCATTAGGAGTGGAAGTGTTCTTCTTTAAAGGTTCTCAATTTGGTTCAAGACACTGAAATTTGTGTTTACTGTGACTAACACTGCTCCTCGATAATGTTTGCCAAGAAAATACACTTAAGTAGGTGGTGCAGCCATGAATGATGCATTGAGTTAAAAGAAATCTTGTAGCCCCCTCTGCTGGTCCTTTAACAGCTATTTGAGGGAGCCTGTACACTGCAGCATACACGCTGCTTCTGATAATACATTTTGCCTTAATAACCATTTCTTCTAACCCTAACCCTCATCACTTATCTTCTGATATGAACTAAGAACAATAATGCAGGATATACAGTACTGCAAAGAAATCCTTCACAACAACACACAATAATATCAGAGGCCCTTTTGCTGAGCGGAAGGCTGAAGAGATGCCTTTCCTAAATGAGACTGCAAAACAGCATTTGAGTTGAGCATGTTAATGTTCCATCTGCTTGATGTGAAGAGCTTGAAACCTCAAGATATAATTTCCTCTTGTTTACCAAAGTAGAAGAACAGGCAGTAAAAATAAATATAAACATACAGAAGAAACTCTTCTATCTACATAAAACACAGGTAATCTCGCTGAGGCCGTGGTGGAGGGCTGTCATTAGATCACCATCTGTGACACAACCTGCATGGGCGTAGCCACTGGATTTTAGTACCAAAGAGAAACAAACACCAGGTGTACAAGAAAACCTAAATTGAATGCTCCTGCAACATCCGGTGCACTGCAGAGGGGAAATCTAATTAAATAATCAGAGAGAGACAGGTTTGAGACACCAACAATCAGCCTGACATACTAGTGATTCGGTGGAGAGACTGAGGAATAAAACGAGAAAACAGATAGAAACAGATGGATGGTTCCAGCAGTCAGCACATGGCAGCTACCAGTAAAACAGAGACAGATGTCAGACAGACTTGGACAATAAAAACACATCAAGCATGTGCAGGTTTCGAAAAGGATAACAGACTATGACTGATGGATGATCGAGTGATTAATAGATGTTCCAGCAGGCAGACTGGAGATATCACTTACGAGGCTTCTGGCCCCATACGTGCAGATGTAGCTTCCCGGAGGAGTAGTAAATAAAGCCCAGGACCAGCATGGGGCACAGGACAAACAGCAGCTTGTATGTGGGCTTCATAGTCTTCAGTCATTTACATGGCACCATCCAGGTCATCACCTGAAATGACATATGGAGAGGCCGGCATTGCATTTATAGATCTTTGATGAGAAATTAATTTGTCAGTGGCAAGAAAAAAAAAAAGACCAAAAGAGCAGCATCCAGACACAAACAATAAGGTAGTAAGATTAAACACAGCAAAAGAGAATCCGAACATGAGATGGGAGATCAATTTATAAGGACTTATTTTTGGACTAAACCATGGCTGATTAACCTGATAAACACATATCATCGTTGACCAAATACGACACCCTCTCTCAAAGCTGAAACATATTTGAATACAAATTTAGAAGTCCTGCATTCAAAGAACCAACAAAAAAAAACACAAAACTTATACACTCACTTGAGATGGTTTGCCTTTTTCAAGCAAAGTTCTGACATAGCACAGATTAAGGTAATGACTTGTAACTCAATCTTCCACTTCGTTGCAGAAATCAGGAGTACAATAAACAATAAATATAATACATGTGTGGTGGCAGTCAAAAAACATTGGCCTCTGTGTTGTCTTATATTAATACGTGTTGCTTATTAACCTCAATTGGGTAATGAGGGTAGTAAACGGAAGGGAAACACAAGGGTTAATACAAGAAAACAAGCATAAATGTCATATTAAATGGAAAAACGTAATGTCACCATGAGGCTGCAGAAGCAAATGTTAAAGGCTTTGAAACCAAAACAAATTTTTAAAAACAAGTGGAAGAGTGGATGTGAAATAAGCAAGAAACATGCTAAAATTTTGAAAATGATTTGGCTGATAAGTCTAAAAACTGAGATAAAATAACAGACTTTAAAAATCAATTAAAAAAATAGATATGTTATGCATTTCTTTAGGGAAATTTTGATAAACTTATTCACGTTGAGAAATAAAGTCTGTTTGTTGGCAATGCTTTGTTGAAAAAGTTGAAAAGGCTATTCGCCTCATGGCCACCTATCACTTGAGAAGATTTCGATTAAACATATTTCTCTAAAAATAGCAATGTTCTTACTGGTTCACAAGAAACCATGCCCTTATTGTTGCAGAGAACATGAATGCTACATGACACTTATCTATGTGGCTACACGGCTTTAGCCAATTTCACAATGCTTACCAAAGTTTGCCACGCAAGTCAGGCTAACCCACATAAGTCTGGTTGATTCCCTTCCATAAAGAAAATCAAACAAAGTGTTTAGCTCAGTTACTAGGTTACACTAAGCTTATTTGATAAAGTCACCGTCATTACCTAACACGCCCCCTTTCTGATTTGAACAAGTTTTGCTTATTTTTTTGTCCACAGTATTATGGATTGTCACCTAGGGCCATTATGAAATGCAGCATGCTGAACTTCTCATATGTGAAATGCTAAAACATTTATATTTTTAAAAAGGTTTCACAGAGATTGCTGTGAGGAAAGCAGCACCAAAAGAGAGAGGGGGGGGGGGGCTCCCTGGAAGCTGGTTCTTCAGAAAGCTGGCCTGTTGCATAAGAACTTCACCTGATACAAGTGACTCTATAATCCAAAGATGCTTTATTGAGAAACCAGAAGATTCACAAAGTGCTTGCATGCAGGGTGAATGTGGCCAGTTCCATTCTATTTATAAAACATACCCGCACTATGAATTCTGATTAATCTAGCTGGAGAACAAAGAGCTTTACCTCACTCATATATTCTAGGGAGCAGCAGTCTGGCTGCATGTCTCTAGACTGACTGGCCGGGAATCAAAAGTGCTGATAATGTGTAGATGTCACGCATCAATGGCATCTGGGCCATCTTCATCTGGCAATGGGGGAGAAACGGATGCAAATGAGTGGTTAAAGACCTTTTTTTTTCGCACCGTGAAAGCACAGCTGAGCTGAGATAAGACTGAAAACGCTCTGCCTAACTATTTATTTCGAAAGACAAGTGCGCAATCCACATGATGCAACCACTGCAGCCAGCCAGATCACACATTCAGCATGGGAATAGTCCACGGCCTGTCTCTATCAATTGCAATTTTAAGAAAACTGTAATGATAAACACACTTAAAAAAAAAAAAACTACTAGAACTGTCAACAGACCAGCTTCGACTGATCTGAGCTTGAAACACACACGCGTGGAATACACGCCATGTCACTGGCAGTGTGATGTTTCCACAAAAAAAAAGAAGATAATAATAATGCAGTGACACGCAGCCACATCGGCGCGACACCTGAGCAGACCCACGACCCGCTGCGGAAGGAGCCATCCAACGCCATTTACGCCACATCGTCACCCCACAACCGAGTGTCTATTTCAGGCCGAATACGTGACAAAGAAGCGAAATCGGATCAAACAATTGAACGGACACAAAAAAAAAAAAAAGCTTAAAGCCGGGAGCGTCAATATTAACTCGGCTCGTCGCGGTTTTCTGGGCAAAGGAGAGGGGGGGTGTTGTTTCGGCCGGAGCGGCCGCCTCACCGTCTGGCGTACAAAGTTGGGGCAGCGCTGCGTTGTTTCGGGACGCGGCGGCGGACGCGTCGCTCCGGTCGCGCCTCCGCGTCCTCCGCCGAGCTTCACCTCGTCAGCTCGGCGGCACGTCAGCATCGCACGCGGCGCCGCGGCCGGCCGAGCAAACATAACGGAACTTTTCCCAACTCGTTCCTCTTCGACTTCTGGGTCTCCAAAACACAATGGCGAGGAGGAGCCGGGTGCTCTTCCTTTTTGTCTAAAACTTGGCCCAGTACACCAACACGACTATTAAAAAGACATTTTTTTTTAACCAGAGAAAGAAATGACTACATGAAGTATCCAACTCGGAAACGTTTAATGTTAGCTGCGGTTAGCCGGGCGATGTGCTAACAACGCTACGTTGGCATAGCAGGAAATTTGCCTTGATCCCGCGGCAGGCCTGCGGCGGAACGACGCGGCGCTGCTGGGGGAACCGTGGTGGCAGGACGCGGGCTCCGAGGCACGACAGCACCCGCCATAGCTGACTAAAACAGTCGAAATGGCGATGCGTGGAAACCGCCAGCCTAACGCTGCCGAAACGTAGCGCGAGAACGACACCGGGGTGATCCAAATGTGCGCCGTTGTTGGGAGAGGAACATCGGGGACCACCGGTTTGACCAAATTCGATCTCGCTGCCGAGTAAAACGCGGCGCAGCAAGGGTCTCGTTTGAGAACTGCGATGAAAGCACACAGTACCTTTTTTTTTGCTTTTTGCCTTCTCTCTTGCGTCTTCGGCTCGGGAAGAGTATCGTTATTAGTCTAAATAGCGGACTGGTCGATAAAACGACCGCATTCTGCCTCCTCTCCGAGCCATCGTCATGAAATCCGCTTTCGTATCGAGGCTGTGAACGCAGCAGCAGCAGCAGCAGCAGCGGCGGCAGCAGCAGTCGTCGAGCAGCGCGGCTGCGTGTTTCCTCCGCTGCCTCCCCGCGCTCGTCTGCATCAAGACGGACACGAGTCGAAAGGAAACGCGTCCCGCATCGACACCGACACCATCATCACCAGCAGCAGCAGCCCACTCGTCTACGGCGAGAGAGTCGCCGACGGTCTCATGATGTAACCGTAAATTATGAGGTACCCCTCCTCCACCGTCACCACTACCACCGCCACCGCCGCCGCCGCCACCACCGCATCCACAACCCGGTTTTAGTCGAGCTAAAATGAATGCCCCCTTTTCATGGGCTTTTCACGTGGTGCCCCTCTCTGCCCGTCAGCTGCTTACAGGCATTGTGGCTTGCTGTTCACTTTTGCATCCACGCGGCCACGTCAACATCGCACCTAACTGTTAACGGTGTCCACGGACCGCAGCGATTAGTAGAGACGCGGCGGCGTCCGCGGGGCTCGCTGGGCTGCCCCGCGCCGGCGCTGCTATGAGCCTGACCAGCGGCGTTTGTCCCCCCCGCCGCCGCCGCCGCCCCCGGCTGTACAGGTGAGACGCGTGTTTTACCCTCCACTACTTTTTGGGGTGAAGCGCACATAGTAGATTTAATTGTATCATACAGCCCGATTCAAGGTCAAACTCCGTTTTTTTTTTTTTTTTTTTTTTGGATGGCAGTGTTTTAAGCAAGTCTTTGGCGTAATCATTCTCCCCAGCTACCGATGGCCTTGGCCACGATTTAGACATTGACTCCTAAATATGAAGCAGGCCTCCAACAACACTGACGGTCAAGCTCTATAGTCTAAGTATAGAGGAACCCATCGTTCAGTGTTCCATCAGTGACTGCTTTTGGTTCTTGCCAAGCTTTTGGAGTGTTTATAGCTCCAAATAGCCATTACTGACACCATGGTACGCCCCTTTTGGTGGTGATTTTGATACCTTCAAACATGATAACAACCTGTTATTTAGATGGGGGTTGGCAGCAAATAAATGAGGGTGCTACTGCAGACAGTCTCCACTGTCATCATGAAGTCAGAGAATCCAGGTGATCACTGCTTTACACAGGCCGCAGTGTCAGGAAAAAAAAGTATAACTGCCATTTATGAAAAATGATTAACTCAGCTGTTAAAGCCCGTCTGCTGATCACCTATTGAGTTTGGATAAAGTTTAAGGTTGGAAAAAAAGATGAGTTTGATTGTGCTTTCTACTCCCCTTCACAATACTTGAAGTTAATAGACCACTACTTTTTTTTTATGGAAGCTGGATCAGTCACATACACTATTGAGCATGATTGGTCCAAGGTACAACAATGGAAAAGCTGATCCCTCCAAAAACAGCCACAGTCAATGACACACAATTTCCCAGCTAGAAAACTGAAGTCATCAGGGTCGGTCATGTCAACAGAGCGAAGCAAACAGAGGGCCAAGGAAACACATATACATAATAGCAACCTGAATAACCTTTTTAAATAAATATTGATGAAAATATGATCTGAAGAGCTGATGTGCAAATATATGAAAACTGATCATCCCACAGACATGTACAAACAAGTTCATGTATGTAGAAGCCAGAGTCGAATTCAGTCGTGCTGCCTGTCATTCTCTTTGTGAAATGAGCGCAGTTTGAGAGCCGAGGCTCCGAGGCATCCCCATAAACGCGAGGGAGGTGCGTCAAATTCGATGTTTTCAAGTCGGCCTTGCTGAGGTGCCTCATGAACATGGAACCCATTACCTTGTCTGTCAGCTGGCCTGTCATCGGCTCATGTGGCTCATTTTTGTATGGCAGCAGATCCATAGTACTATCCTTCATACCTGCTCGGGTTACTTTGTTAATCCAGTTTTCTTCTCCGCACGTCCACAAGGACTAGTATTGCATACAAGCAGTTTTGGGCTGAGAGCCAGGGTGGAGGAGGATGATGGGAAGCAGCCTGCCGTCTTTGCCCTGCGAAGAGTGTGGCAGAGTAACATGCCGATCTATCAATATTAAATCAAGCAGGAAATACAATCTGCTCACCCACTGTTCTCCATCTGGGGTCAGGAGATAAGTAGGAGCGAGCAGAATGAAATACATAAGCAAACACTGAGGCGCGCACACACATACGTGTCTGTTGAAGTGTTCCAGGATCTCCGGCTTTTCAGGGCTGACGTTGGACACCATATGATTCGGCAGCATTTCCTGTGGCACATGGATCATTTGTTAACGTCACACATATGAGTAGGAATGAACAAAAGCCAGAGACTACAATGTGATGGGTGAGAGAATTTTCCCTCTCCGTAATGATTTCTGGGAGGTGCCCTATCCCAGTACTTGTTTGCCTGCACATGTGTAATCGTGTTCCTGAAGCGGAAAGCACTGTTTGTTTTAGACTATTGAATTTGCTGCACTGTACCTCCCTTGTCAAGTTTCCAATGTGAGGTAACATGCAAATTAATATGATTCTTTGGGGCTTGAAACATGACATAGTTATTTTTAGGAAATTCTAGAATTCCTTGTTTTTCTTTGCCATGCCCCACTGCCCCATTTTTTTTTGAAGCACAGTGTAGTCTGGAGTGGCAGGTCTCTAATAATAACAGCAACACTCTGACCACAATAAAATCCATGTGGATTGTGTAATCACTACCACTAGTAGCAAAATAATGTAGTCCAATTACTCCAGGAACTGAAAGAATTATAGTTTACATACTTTTTTTTTTTTCAAGTGAGGACATTTATATCCAAAACATGAAAGGCCAATGTTCTCCATTACTCAATGACTCTGGACACACTTGCATGTAAATAGAAGCATGATTATGACTAGGAGGCATACACCCTGCAAGGTGGCAATTCTAGTTATACTTACATTTATATCCAAAAAGATCATAGTAGTATGACTGATGGCAGTTGGTGGCAATCCTAGTTTATTTTTTTTATACAATTGCCTGATGATTTGTGGACAAGGACTTAACAACCACCATTGGAAAAAGAAATTGGAGCAAGAGGATCAGACAGCCACTGCAAAAAACATTTGCAAAACTTGCATGCAAAAAATATTCTGTTTTGCACCTTTATTCCGAAAAAAGGCAATATTCAAACTAAGCTCTTTATGTGGGCAATGCAAAAATAAAATTCCACTTGTATTCCTGTTAACATGCAGCTGTGTATACTCTGATTAACAATGACACATATTCTGTTCAACCACCGTGGGGAAATTTACTTCCCGTTCAAACTGTGGCCATTGTTTTCTCCTTTCTTTTTTTTTTTTTTGACAATCGGTGTCACCCTCCTGCAAGTTTGACAATTGTTTGTTGGTTTGTTTACAATTCACAAAGGTATGTTCAAAAAACAGTCAGGATCCATGTGTGGCAAACTTCAGTAAAAAAAAACTCAAACGAGCAAATACTCCAAAAGTGCTGTATACCTGTCCAGAGTGTCCCTAAAAAAGAGAACACCACCAACATATCCCATATCTCTTTTTTTGGAATTGCATCAGCCGGAAGGAGGACTAATTAGGAATATCCAAGCAGAATATGACGTTTACATGACCTGCATTAAATTCAGAGTATTATCATATTCAGAATAATAGTGGAAATCTTGTGTGCATGTGAACACAGCCACTGCCAAAAAACACCACCAGACAAGCCTTGACATGGAACCCCTAAAGGAGGAAGAAAAGAGGCCGGCCAAAGAACACCTGGCGACAAGACCTCCAGGCAGACATCTGGAGATTGGGTTACACCTGGCCTATATTTGAGGACTATGTCAAGCAACTTTATTTGCCTTTTTTTCTTCCCTAAGACCCGTTAAACTGACTATAATTACAGCAAACCAATCAAACTTCAACTTCGATCTCCCCCACAACCAAACACTTGCTGGCTGGCTGGCTGCTCTTCGGGGTGTCACGTTGGGCCTTTAACTTAAGGTAGGGCTAAACATCCCACTACAAACTGGCCTTCATCTCTTCCTCTTTCTTACCCGCACAAGTCTGCTTAATGTTAAAGAGCATGCATAATCTAGCTTCTAGTGAGGGGCCAGGCTGAATCATACATGGACCACTTCCTCAGTGATGTGGCATTTGCTGTAATGGGCAGGCAGCAGGAAGTACAAATGACTAATGGGACAATTATAGATCCCAAACAGAGCCAGACGAGAGTGACCCAACACACACAATGAACAACACTCTCACTATATATATATATATATATAGATCAAATGAGAATTTTGGAAAATATACCTACTTTTTCACCTCTACTCAGCATGCATGCAGGCAGGAAGGGGGGTTACACAGCCATGGAAAAATCTAGATAAAAACAAAAGAAAAGGAAAAAAAAAAGTTGTGTTCTAGTATAGTGTAATTCCAATACATGCGTTAACTCCTTCATGAAGGTATAACTTGCATTATGACATTTTCCATTCTTACTGATTATTATGGAATTAACCCAATTCAGCTGTCAGTTCAGACGAACTGACAAACGATTGGTGGTCAAAAATATAGGTTCCTGTGAGTTCACATAAATATGACCACATTTCAGACATATGTCTAATAGAGTGAAATGATGAAGTGATTTTTCTACCCTCAATACATTTAATGCAATTAGGTCAAAGACTTCACTGCATTTGTTATAGACAGACATGGATGTTAACGCAGCCTGACTGTTTCATGGAGGCATACAGTCACAGTGCAGTAATTATAGTTTTTACAATTAGGTTCTACTTGTCTGTCTCTGTGTGTCTTCAGTTTCTCTGTCCTACCCCATTAAAACACTGACTCTGTCTCTATTCCCGTACAGGACTACAAACACTCAAACAATGCTGCCATTCAAATGTGCAATTAAAGCAAACACAAGAAAGCAAGGCTATGGTTAGTCAGTAACGAATCATCTGATCGAGTCAATTCAGAAACAGATGTAATGAGCTATAATTTAGGTCTAATTGAAAAATTCAACCATTTTAAAAGCAAGTACTTTATTATTTTTGGAACTTGGCTTGTTATATTTCCTGACAAGCATTGGTTGGCAATTAAGATCATCACACGTCAAAGGTCTCTGTTAAATATTAAGCGACAGCCAAGGGAGGGTCGGTGTTGCTGAGCGTCAAGGCTTGAAAGCCATCAAGGCAGCTGTGACTTGTCCGTCAAATTGCTGCCTGGTTTGGTGCCTAAAGAACACACACAAAAGAACCCCGAAACATTTTAACATGTTAATTTTATGTCTATCAAAACAATGATGCACGTGAAATTCCTTGGTAAGCAATGGCACAACAATGACTGTCTACGGTCTTCATGCTAAGCTAAACAACAACCACCTGTGGCTCCAGTGATTATCCGCACGAATGTTGTGTTTGTCCCAAAATGCAAAAGTACTCGTACTCGTCTTCCGCTTATCTGGGTCCGGGTCGCGGGGGCAGCAGCTTCAGGAGGGAAGCACAGACGGCTCTCAACCCAGCCACTTCCACCAGCTCCTCTGGAGTGACCCCCAGGCGTTCCAGGCTAGGTGAGAGATATAATCCCTCCACCTGGTCCTGGGTCGGCCACAAGGCCTCCTCCTGGTGGGACATGTCTGGATCACCTCTAAAGGGAGGCGTCCAGAAGGCATCCTGACCAGATGCCCGAGCCACCTCAGCTGGCTCCTCTCGACATGGAGGAGCAGCGGCTCTACTTTGAGCGCCTCCCGGATGTCCGAGCTCCTCACCCTGTCTCTAAGGTTGAGCCCGGCCACCCTGCGGAGGAAACTCATTTTGGCCGCATGTACTCGCAATCTCGTTCTTTCAGTCATTACCCAGAGTTCATGACCATAGGTAAGGGTTGGAACATAGATGGATGGGTAAATCGAGAGCTTCGCCTTTCGGCTCAGCTCATTGTTCACCACGACAGATCGATTAAGTGCCCGCACCAACGCTGACGCCGCTCCGATCCGCCTGTTGACCTCCCACTCCATCCTTCCCTCACTCGTGAACAAGATCCCGAGATACTTGAACTTCTCCACTTGAGGCAGGACCTCCTCTCCAAACCGGAGAAGGCAATCTACCCTTTTCTGACTGAGGACCATTGCCTCTGACTTGGAGGTGCTGATTCACATCCCAGCCGCTTCACACTCGGCCACAAACCGCCCCAGCAAGAGCTGGAAGTCTCACTGCCGTGAGTCTCGAAGGACCACATCATCCGCAAAAAGCAGCGACGAGATCCTCTGATCACTGAACTCGACACCCTCCACCCTGCGGTTGTGCCTAGAAATTCTGTCCATAAAGGTTATGAGCAGAACCGGTGACAAAGGGCAGCCCTGGCGGTGTCCAATGCAAAAGTATTCTTTTGCAATAGTCATTTACATTTAGATTTTAGCAGCAACCATTCAAGTGCTATACATGTTAAGCTGGCTCTAAGACATAGTTTTCAAAATTACAAAGGCAAAAAAAAATCTTTGCACTTTTTGATACTCTTAAAATACAAAATAATTGAAATAAAAACATGGCATCGGCAGCGCATGCCTTTCTGAGTTACTCTGAGAGCTTATTTTAAGCCCTGCTCGGCCAAGGTCATGGATTCATCCCTGGACAACAAACAATTCCTGTTATTATTTCAAGGCTCTATCAGTAACCTTGATGATACTGTATCTTAGGAGACAGATTACAAGGAAAATCATTCCCATACTTACGTAAACATCATTGTACATGTCCATGCTGATTATATTTTCAAACGTTGTACTTGCAAGATTTTAAAACTTTCATTTTGATCATATGTGACTCCACATATACAGTTTGTTCCAGTATGAGCAACACCAGGCAAGAAACAACCAGAGGAAGGGTTGCGAAATATGTTTTGCCTTAAGCTTTAAAAGAACAGAAGATTAGTCCGATACATCTAGCAAACATTATTTAGTGACATATCTGGAAATGATTGTGGGCACAACAAACAGATAAATTTGAACTTATAAATGCACTTTCTATCAGACGTTCTTATTTTAGGATTTTTTTTTTTTTTTTTGCATCACTTGCAGTTCCCAGTATAATGGTCAACTCAAACTAACATAACCCTTTACCTTAATTGTGTTTAATTCTTGGAAATTCCATATGCATAAAAAATGACAGCATTGCGATACGAGCCTCAGGTATTTTGTTTCCTTTTAGGGGTAAACATATACAGAGAGAGAGAAATGTAACATGTTTACACAACATACAGTATTTTGCATTCAGTGCATTGACCCTTTGTCCAGGAAGGCATAAGGGAGGGAAAAAGGGTGTGCCCTCTGAGGCCAAGCTGCCGGGATCCATTGAGGCCAGCAATAATAATTAGCCTCCTAATATATGCAAAGACAAACAAGTTTTATTTTGAACCAAAATAGTGACATTATATCAAAGACACTAAAATGAAAAACTTAAAACTGATGTTTTCCTTTAATAAATCATGGCATGGTAAAGTTGTAAGTGTTGCTTCAGCTGTTCCATTTTCACTCAGTTGGGGTTAGCTGATGATCGCTACAGGGAGGGGGCGGGGGCGGAGGACGATCTGGTATCTTCCTGTTTTTGGTTGCAAAGGGAAACACATTCTCTTTGGGCCGTTGATTGCACTGTCATCTTTCTACAAAAAAAATGAGCCTGGTTTCAGAGAGAACAAAAGAGCAAACAAGAGAACTAATATCAACCTTGATTGCACCATTACTTTTAATTTAATATTATTCATTCAAGCCAAAATGTTGTCCGTTTCCACCGTAATTATAAGAAACATCCATGCCATTCCAAAAGTCAGATTCTTCCAGAATACAGTATATGGATACATATATACAATGCATACAACATTTTCCCCAAATGAGTATGATGATATTTACAAAATACTAAATATCCCAAATGCCCTCCAGCCATAACTTCACAACCACAAAGCAAACAGCCTGCATAAGGTCACACATCTGGGCCATGCAGGCTCTTCTTCACATAGAATGTAAACTGGTATGACCGTTGTTCCACAACCCAATCATGATCTTGAAAGTATGGCTATTTTTATTTTTCATTTGTGTGTGTGTGTGTGCGCGTGCGTGTGTGTGCGTGCGTGCGTGTGTAGGGGAATCACACAGTATTTTTCCAGCCATGCAAGACCAGAGATAGAATGCATGCTTTCAAACACAAGATTGCTCAGACGATTATGAGCTCCATCCATCATGTGATGGATCTAGTAGAGCCTTGGGGAAACCTTATAGGCTCAAACTGCTGCAGTCTGCTGCTTAATGAGGTGGCAACAACAGGAAGCCCCATTAGAATGAAAGCGAAACAGTGCATGATCCCGAAAGCAGCAAAGTAAGAATTGTATAAATGAGGGAATAAAGATGCGTGTGCTTGGTCAACACACAGCCCAAATGTGCTTAGCTTATCTATTTGTTTTGATGTTAGCATTACATGCTGTTGGCAAAAAAAGGCAAATACAAAAAGAGCCACATCAACAAAATTATTCTTACCAAATAAAGAATATACTTGAAATGAACAGCCCTGAACATCAAAGTTGGGGAGTAAAGTGTATGTGTGTGCGTGTGTTTGTGTGTGTGGGTGTGTGTGTGTGCGCGCGCGCGTGTGCGTGCATGCATGTTTGTGTCATGATGTTGAAGTGTGAAGATATGCTTGCAGTACACTGTCATCCTTCCTTCCTCGATGGTAATCAATGCTTTAGCCACATTCAGACTTTCTGTCTCTGTCACTCATATAGGTACAACACTTGCATGGTCTCTTCACATCATCATGTGCGTGCACACGCACAAATGTGATGCCTCTTCTCACAGGATGTCGGTAGACCTGCTGTTGCAAACCTTTTTTTAATGTTTGCGTGAGGGGGCTTGCAAAGGAGGAAGTGGAATGTCACAGACAAGCATGTAGGGACAAGCACACTGAGACTGAGGGCGTTGAACCTCCCATGTGAAGCCATTTCACACATTCTCGCACATTTATCATCCCAGTAAGAGATGGTTGCTTTGTAGCTTCATTTAAAAAAAAATCTTCAACACAGTATGGTGCTTGGGTAATACACAGCTTTTGGAGTCTTATCAATTGAAGCCATACAGAGGCTCTGCTGTTTATCACTGTGAATTTCAGGACTGAGAAGTGAGGCAGGAAGAGCTGGGCTTCTCTGCAACTCTTCAATTATGCAAGACTGTTGGGGCTTAAATTAGGTTTGCTTTCCCTGTCCACTGACCTTATGATATCATTTGCTTTGTTGGTTTTTGACC